>JAXGGA010003610.1:0-99745 GCA_038373865.1 Uloborus plumipes
TGCGGATCAAAAAAGTTTTAGAAGCGTGGTGTTATTTTGAGCATTGGGGTGATTTTTGACAACTATTGCTATTTAGTGAAATCTGTACTTCGATGGCGCCCTAACTTTGCTGTCAACCCGTTTTTCACTTGAACCCGTTTTTCAGTTTTCTTCGTTGCCGAAAACGATTTTGCTTGGTTTTTATTTTAGTTTTACTTTTTTCTTAAAAGTGCTATATCCCGATGGCGCCCCAATTTTGCATAGGTTTTTTTATATATTTGCCCAGATACTGCCCCAACTTTCGTGTTTCTTATTTTATAGTTTCTTTCTTTTTTCCTTAAAAAAAAAAAAAAAAAAAAAAAAAAAAAAAAAAAAAAACTTAATGCCACATGTCACTTAATAATTTTGTTTACCTTTTATTTTTCTCGTGAAGTTTGTGCCTTGTTGCAGTCCCAAGATTGTTTGATTGTTATTTTTATTTGTCTTTTCTCTTTCCTAGGAAGCTTATGACTTGACTTGTTTTTGTTACAAACCTTTTTCACCGACTTTACTACAGGGAGGAGGTTCTAAATTAGGGCGCCCTACGTTTGTCTTGTTTTTATTTATTTATGTTTCATTATTTTTATTTTTATTATTTGCTCTTGATGAAGGCCTGGCGTGACACCGTTTCGATTTTAGTATATGCATCTTTTTTTTTTTCCTCTACTTCGTTTTTTTTTTTTTTTAGTGGAGCAAGTGCTTATTTGGCGCCCCTCCCAATTTTGGCACCCTTGGCATCTGCTCCGATGCCACCCCGTTCCTACGCCTCTGACCACCAATAGCAAGGGCTAAGGCAGAAACATGCAATGCACCACCCGCTCATTTATTCCATCCATTGGACTGCAGTTTTGTGCTTATTATGCACTCGGCAGCATGGAATAGGAATTAAACTAGCTGGAGGCAAAAAAAGTTAATGGTTTGCAAAGTATCATGATATTTTTGAATTCTGGCCCTCGCCGATTCCATTCTGCTTATTTGAAAATTATTCAAGTACACGTAATATGTTGAATATAATCAATTACCTTGCAATTTCACACTGGTGAATATCACAGCCCCGTTTTGGCATGTATCCAACACCTCTTTGAGGCTCTGTAGATTGATAAGTGTTGATGTAGTGCACAAAAGGTGCCTCATCCGTTATTTCAAAGTAGCGTATGTTACTATCTCCCTGAAAAGCATTAAAAAGTTTCCATTAATATAGACACTTTTATGTTGGGGAAAAAGAGCAACAAAGAAAATTTTGGTACTTATCAGATAGCTAGGTGCAAGCAAAAAATCACCAAATAATGCATCACTAAATAATGTAGAACTCCACCAAAAAGTGCACTGTTAACACTACTATTATGATAATTTGAAAAAGTTGAATAAAATGAGACATGACAATTAGGATTCAAAACTATCGGTAAGGCATAATACATCATTCAGCAGTTTCTTTTTCCAAGGCTTCACTTGATAGCGTTTTATACAGGCTGTATCATTACTCAAAACATCAATGGTAAAGATTTGCCCGCTAGAGAGCGCCGAACAAGGACCACCCAAATGTTTGTTTACATTTATTAGCATATTGTTTCTGCTGTAAAAAGTGATGTTTATCCTATCTTTAAGGGTTAAAAAATATTGATTATGATGATATAGTTAACTGAAGTGGAGTACAGAGAGATTGATGCCGAAGACCTTATTAGTACTGTTTTTTAGGGGAAATAAATTCCCCTTTCAGGTAAAGTTAGTCACAACTCATGATTCAGTCCTACGGCATCCATTCATCTATTTACTTTCTTCGAATTAACAACACATAGCAATGGCGTTCAATTTTGACATCTCTGCATTAATAAAATATACACTTAAATTCGCAGCCAATAAATAAAAAATGTAGCAATGAAATAATATTGTTCTATTTACTATTTTGTTTCATTATTGTTGCTCACACGATCTTAATTGCTACACAAAAGATATTCGTTTTGACAGCGTTGACGCATCAGAGCGATAAATGGCGAATCTATTCCTCGAGACATTTCATTTTGATGCCCCAGAATAAATGTACTGTAATGAAACAATTGGTGTTCAACGGAGAGACGATTGACAACAAAACATACCTATTTTTTTAAAAACAACGAAATGAGCACATATAATCACTTGGTACTAAAGAGCAATACAAGTACGAAAAAAAAAATAAACAAAAAAAGTGCTCATCACAGCTCCCCCCCCCCTCGCCATTTGTTTTAATAACTATTATGTCTAGCGTGTTAATGTAATTTTATTTTTAAAAATATTTAAAAAATTTCAAAGGAAGTTGATAAAATTTTGAAATTATTTAACATGGCAAAATGGAGAAAAACAAATCTTTTGTCAAAAACAAATAAGTAACCATTTCTAAAAATCGGAATTGCATTAGAAAGAGAAAAAACAGTGAGGGTGAAATTGGTAATATTAAAAATAATAAACCCGAACATTAATCTGGCCGATTCATCGGTAATCGGCCAATTCGTTATCGGTGCATCCCTATTTAATTATGAACAATTTGATACATTATTGTTCTTTTTTTCCCAATATGCAAAACACTCTGCCAGTTATCGTAAAAAATGTAAACTATCTTCAAATTTAGTTTATATTGGCCACATTTTGATTTTAAATATTTAATGTAATTTTTCAAGTGCACACGGAACAAAGGGGATAGGGCAAAGTGGAATAGTTTATTTCGTTTACTTATTCATTTACTAAATCACAAACGTGTTTCTTCATTCATTAATTTATTCATTCTTTTACGTATTAATTCACTTATTTATTGATTCATTCACTTATTTTGTTATTCCTTATTTATTTTATTCACTTATTTCTTTTTCTTTCATAGGAATTAATTCATTTATTTAGTTGTTTATTAATTTATTCAATAACAATTCATTTATTTATTTATTTGCGAATTCGTTTGACAAAAATTGCAGTAACTCATCAAATAGAAAATTTTTCATTATAAAAATATTGCACTTTGTACTTTGCCCAATGGTTTTTTGAGGAGAAAACTGTCCACCTTTTTTTGAAGGTGCAAAATAACTGCCAAAAATGAAAAACAACATTTCCAGGATGGTTATATTACAAAACACATTATCTCTTCTTTATACACTGGTTTTTAGAACAAATTCCTAATTTGTTCAATTTGAAACAGGTGTATTATCTTCACTATTTCACTTTGAATCACAATGCTTTACATGCATTTTTCAGTAAGAAAGAGTACATGTTTCGCGTCAAAGTTGAGAAAACTGTAAATTTTACTTTTTTTTTTTTGTATTTAACAAAATTGTGCGGCTTAAATGTTTGTTATATCATGTATTATTTGTGAGGTTTTCATCTTTCATTTAAAACTAAAAGTTTAAATGAAAGATGAACATAAATTTAGTTATAAGATTTTAAATAGGGTAAGTACTCCAGTAGTCGCCCACAATGACATAAAATTCCTCCTAAATAGTACATATTTAATTCAAAATCAGATATGACGCATTCACACATTCATGTACCTATCCGCAATCATCAATCAGTGGCAGTTAAGTTTTGGGTACTTTTTTCGAATTCGTAATGAGTCATTTAATTTTAAATGGTGTGCCCGTCATCCAAGATTGCAATTCTGCTTATTTTTCAGCTAAGATGATTCTGTGGCCGACTACTGGAGCATTTACCAGTGTTGACAACAGCTTGGATTTTAACATAATTTCTTTTTTAAATTTCTGAAACAAGTAGGTGATTCACTATCAGAAAGGTTCGTTCTAAAGTTTTACCTTGTTTTTGTTGCTGCATTGATAGCTGAAAGTTCTAGGATAGCCGAGATCAACAAAAGATCTCTTAAATGGCTGACTACTGGAGCACTTACCCTATTTGTTGCGTCGCAGAAAAAAAAAACTTACCTTTGCACAAAGATACAATAAATTCACATCTGGATCATACATAGGGGATAACACACCATTGCTAGTGTCAAGCTCTTCTAAAACTATAGGCTCAGAGATAGCTACCTGCAAAAGTTTCAGATAATTACAAAATGTTGCTTACATTAATAATCCAGGGAAAAAAAAGACATTTTTTTAAAATCTTAAAGCGAGTGCCATAATTGAATAACTAGGTCAACTAAAGGTCTAGACTAGCGGTTCAGTAGCAACTAAACTAGTAGTCCCTCCAGTAGCAGCTAAAAATTATTTTTTGGACACTACAAGATGTCGTCAAACAGGCGACCTACTTTTTTCTGAACACAAACTACCTATGCATTGTGCTGATTATGAAAAGAAAATGCACATTAGTATCGTCACTGGCGGCCAATATTAACTTGGAGAGAAAATCAACCCATCTACTGTACAAAACATCTAAATACATAATTTCAGTCCAGAAAATGCAATGAAACTTGGTTGGAGAAATAGTCACAGATGACCACATTTATGATTAATCAGCAAATTAAATGAAATGTTTTTTAAACTTCAAGCATGCAGATGCGTTTAGTTTTTGTTTTATTTGCGTTATGCCTTATTATTTGGATTTTAAAATAAATAATTTTCTTTTTCAGAAAATGTTCAAGTTTTTTTAAACATTTTTTTTAATATAGTAATTCAGTTAAGATATACGCAAGTACATAGTGCAATATTACTATAAGCAGAATGAAGTGAAGTGGGGTTATAATTTTGGAACTTGGTTCAAAGTGGCCCCAACGACGCCAAAGTGGCCACTTACGTTTTTGGGTTTACTGGCCACTGGCCACTATCAAATTTTTTTAGTCTCAAGCATTAAGGTCAACTGCTGTGTGATAAAATATAATCCATTTTTATCATCTTTGCTTATTGCTGAAAAGTCCAATAGATGACTCATTGACTGCATGCCACATAGTTGCACTTCTCATTGGCCATGGGATCTGAATGGGAAAATCTGATTTTTGAGGGGAAAAAAATAAGCAGTGAAAAATGCATTTTTAAGAAACTTAAGAGAAGATATGCAATATATCGCCCTGACTTACTGCTTTATACCCAAGCTCTGCCTTAAAATTTAAGAGTTGTACTGTACCACTACACGGTGTCTTGCTGGTGTTCTAATTTCAAATTAGCTACCAGTTTTTTAAACTCTCCTTACTTCTATAAGAGGATTTCTGCCTCTAACTCACTTAATCCTATAATGATTAACTGAGTGTTTTAACTAATGTTTATGAAATAAAGTATGAGCAATTTTCTGCAGCCTTTGCAAACAATTATTCACTTACAATGAACTATAATGCACTTAAGCAGGTATCAAGGCAAAACTTTCTTACAGAGCTTGAGGTTTTATAAAATTTACTAAGCACGAAGAATTGAACACTTTCTACTGTGAAGCAGTTTTGAAAATAATGGATAAACTTTTTAGTTTGTCAGCTAATAAAACTTAACTATTCGCTTATTTCCAGCATGTATAAAAAAACCAGTACATTTCCAGTATTTTAAGTATTTCCAATATTAATAGAACCTTCGAGATGTGCACTAAGTGCTCTTCTGCTCAGGCCTTCCCTGAGCATATTTTATCATGTCTGGGGCTTTCCAAATCGGATCTTATCCAAAACTCCTAGATGGTTCTTTACTTTCTGCGGGTGAACAGACTCATGGACCTGATCTAGCTCTGCTGGTCTCGGGGATCAGAACAAACAAACATTAATAGACAATTACTAGCTGCCAGGGCAGCTAGATTAGCTTCCTGCGGCATGTTGATGCATAAGTTCCCCCCTCTCTAACTTTTACCTCATTCTGAAGTTATATTATTTGATATAATTTAATGTTCATTCGATTTCAAGACATACCACGCACGTGGCCTGGCGTTGCACGGGCACTTCGTGCCCTGAAAGTAGTGAGAAAAAAATTTCAAGAAACTACTCCCCGCCAAGGCGGCTCGCTTACAGGCGCTTCACGCCTTTACTTTTTTCCTATATAAAAAAAATCATTCGAATTATTGAGATGCTTCACGCCTTCAAGATGGTGAGGAAAGTTTCAGTAAGTTCAGCTCGCTCAAAGGAAAAAAGCAGACATAGATACTCAGTTTTTAATATAAGTAGATGGCTCTTCAACAAATAAATGTTTCAAAATATTACCAGTAGCTAGCGATAAAAATTCTACGTAAGTGGCCCGCTTATGAGTTTCGTGTTTGATTTAGTTAAGCCTTCATTCAAAATTCTCATTATCATTGTTATTATACTGTTTCATAGCAACGACGGTTTGCAAGAATGGATTTCATATTTAATCATTTATTAGGCTTAATCGCTTCAAACTTGACTACTTATTAATTGATATCTTCGCTAATTAAAATCGTATAATTATATCAATTGAAACTAAAGAAGCTTGAAAAATTACCTATCTATCGGTACCTGGTTCGACTTTCAGGTCATTGGCGTTCAGGAGAAAGAAGCGTGACATAGAAAGATAGTTAGAAAGTTAGAAAGAAAGATAGTTAGAAAGATACTCAGTTTTTAATATAAGTAGATGTTTTGTGAAAATTAACGCAGAAGTCTCGAACTGATTCACCACAATAGACAAGGCTGTAATTTTCGAACAATTTAATTCGCGGACCCAATTGTTTTTAGTTTAATCAAACAAGGTTATCTGCAGCCACTTTTCTCACTTATAGTCACCCCCCCCCCCCCCCCCGTCACAATTCACAAACCCTTAACGCCTCAAAGTATGACTTATCACATACTGAGAACAAAAGGGATATTTTATTTCTGTCTATGATGATTAAATGCTAATCCAATTTAAAAAGTGCCCCTATCATTCTCGGTGTACGATATGTCAAGAGGAGGAGAGCTCGATGGAAAACAGATTGCAGGAGTGTTATACTCTGTTACTTTAAATTAAGCGTATCAAGTTTAAAAATTTTGCGTTGTCTCTATGAAAACCATACGAAAGAAAACTGCTCCACTCTTTTTTTTTTATGCACTGCTGTTGAAGCATTTCATTCATTTTATGTTGATCGAATTAGGTTTATATCCTCACGTCTCAGATATTTCTAAATATTTCCTAACAAATCTAGGCATACATAAATGAAGCACACATTTCTAAGAAAAAGCTGTGCTTTATCAAGGTTGAGTTTTCAATTTAGTAGTTCATACAAAGCGCAAATTTTAATCCTTTGCATTTAACCATTGTTGCAAAAGCCAAGTGGGGAAAGAAGCCCATCGCGCCGACAACTAAAAGGGGAAAGTGCGGAGAGTGGGAAATCAATTTGGCTCTGACATGCCTGCTCCCATTACACAGAGTAAGTCGATGGCACCATGCTAAAATAACCAATGTAAAAAATTGCGTTTTTCAAGTTTGAATTAAAATTAAAATGATACCTTCGAACAATAGTTTTACACGTAAAGATATCTATAAAAATTAAAAAATTAAAAATAACCAAACACGTCAGGTGGGAAAAAATTATACGCAGTGTTTTGGCTCTCCTGAAAAGTGCCAATTTTCACATTCGTAATTTTAGCATGGTGCCGACGATGTATAGTATTACTGAATTGTAGGCTTGTTGCATTGTGTTCATTTTAAGCCTAAATATCTTACTTCACTCCGTAAAGCGTACTGTCTTTCACTCATCCTTGAGAATCCTGTGGTGAACAGCAGCCCATTTCTTAAAAATACTGCTTTTTGAGGCTTAGCACCCTCATGACCCAGAGCTTCCTAACATGGGAAGGAAAAAATCATTTGTTTAGAAAATCTCAAAGCAACTCACAATGAAATGAAATAAAGTAGGAGCCTAATTACTTATAGGGTAGACGGACCAGTGCAGGAACACTTTAGTGAAATTTCATTTTCAAAAATTTCTAGCATCGTTAAAAACGTCGTATTTGCTATGTGACAGTAAAAACACTTTAGATGATGTATGTAATTATTTGTAAAAAAATTGCGGCAATTTTTATAATTCTGCATCGGGAACTTTTGGGAGGTTGAAATAGAAAAAAGTGTCCCGACCCAGTGAATAAGCACCCGAGACAAAAGACAAATCGAGCATTTTCTAGACGTTTTCTTTTTAGAAATCATAGATGGAACTTACTACTGTCAGTTAATCTAAGAAAAATTTTTTTAAAACTTAATTTTTCCCAAAAAAATTATGAGGTGTTCATTCACTGTTCAGTTTATCCTAATCAAAAATACTATCATTGGACATAGGAACCAATATCCTTGGTTTGGTGTCCTTGCTTTCAGTTCAATACTGATGCAGGTTAAAAATTGCAGTTTTGAGAAGCATGTATTAAAACGTAGGCTTTTCCCCCCACTACACAACAGGAAATGTGCAACAGAGAATAAAATTAGAGAGTGAACAAATAGGAATCAACTCATCTCTGCATAGAACTAGATAAAGTATGAATTACTCTATTTTTTATACAAAAATTTTAAAATCACTTTTTAAGGGGACCTGGAGAGACAGTTTCGACCAAAAATTCAATTTTTTTCTTTTTTATATCATTAAAAAGTTTAAACTTTTTTCTTTCCAACCATACATCACACTAGTTTATCAAAAAAAAAAAAACAGAAGAATCAGAACGTTTTGTTATTTCAAAAGCGTTCGCTGTGTTCTTCATATGAATGAAATCTTTCGATGCGTTTTTCTAGAAACATGAATTTTTCATGTTAATGTTCCTTTTTCTCACTATCTAAAAAACTTATGGGGCCAAATTTTTAATGATTGTATTGCTTGTATTGTGTAGTATTTTACATTTTAACATGAGGATTTGACAATATATTGAAAAATATTTTTTTTATATAGAGTCAAAAATGGTCAAAATGTAAAGTTAAAAGTGGTTTAGAATAAAATATAAAGCATACATTTTTATTTCCACTAGAGAGAATGGGACGTGTAGGAGTATGTAAAACATGTTATTCTAACATGTATAAAAATTTATCACATGTGTTTAAGAAACTTTTTTGATCAAACAAAAAACATAAAAACTCAAAAAAATTAATTTAAAAAAAATCGAGCGTGAAACATCGATAGTAACTATTGTGAAACATCAATAGTAACCATCGAACATTTTTTCTTCAGAGAAAGATCCTGCAATACTGTGTAAATTTTTTGACAAAATTAATTGTCTCATATATCACGAAATTTGTTTGCTGAAAGATAAAACATCGACTCTAAAAAATACACCTGTAAAATTACTGTTTTTATTTCTTTTCTAACTGACCACGAGCATTTTATTTTTGGATAATATTTTTTCTTCAATTTCAATACTATTAACTGCACCTTTTTGTTTTCTTTTTTTAATATTTATTTTTTTATGTATATCCTTTTTTTTCGGTATTTTTTATTTATTTCTTAATTATTATTTATATATTTTATTTCAAAAAAATTATTCATTTTTTTATTAATTTATGCATTTTTTTTCTCTTTTTAAACATTAATATTTGTTTATAATTTTGTTCATTACCTTCATGTAAATATTTTACCTATGCATACATTTTTATTTCTTATTGAGCAAAATTATTTCTCTCCTGTACATACCAAAATTGAATGTTTTCCCACGTGGGTTGTTTGTAAATTTGCATCCCATAATCTGTTAAATCTAACATTGTTGAATATATACAAAGGGATGACATATTTAGAAAAAAAAAGAAAGAAAAAGACAATAGAAGAGTGAACCTAAAAAAGGAACCTCATTTTTGCCATACCTGTTCCATTTCTCCACTTCTGGGGTCGTAGATTCTGATTTTCTTGTCTTTACAAGTCGTGACTATTCGGCTGCCCTCCCAGTTCCAGCAGACGGAATAAATAAGATCTGGGTGATTGATTGAGAACAGAATCTCAGCCGTCCCTACGTTCCAGATTATAATCTTGAGATCAGCGCCTGTGTGAGGGAAATATAACCAACAAATAAATGCAATAAATATTAACAACACATGGGAGCAATTTGTAACACAATTTCTAATGAATTATATTGATGATGGAATAAACTCATATCTAATACAGGTGTACTAGCAGAGAGAGCCCTTTGTACTTTTATTTTGAAAAAGGCCAAAGTTTTAAAAACAAATTAGAACTTTATTTCCGATTAAAAGGAGCAATAAGCGCCACGAAGTTCTCTTGAAGGGATGACCGATTTGCATTTAAAGCTTAAAGAAAAACATTTTAATTCTAATTATCAACTGTGAAATTCTCTAATACATTTCTAAAAAGAGCCCTGCTCAAAAAACTTAAAAAGAGTTTACCCCTTTTTGGTGGGGAAACAAACTCAACTCAAAAGTCACGCATTGTGATCCATAGAAAAATGCAACTGAAGTTCGGAAGGCGAATCTTCAATTTATTCTCAATTACATTTGCATATGGGGTCCCCAGAGACCATATGACACACAGCAACGCCCTACGCAAGTGTCATCACTGATTGGTTCTCCTGGCATATGAGGAGACACATTCACACCTCTGACTGCTTCACAAACAAGCAGAAATAAAAAATAAAAAAATAATGAAAAACAATAAAGAATAAAACAAGTGAAAATGCGGCAGTCTTTATTAAATAACTTTCAACTTTAAATTTAATTAAAATATGTGCAAGATGCAAAAGGATTGAAATCTAAAACACTAGATGCAATTTTTGGTGAAGCATGTGCTTTATTGAAAGTTGCACGTGTAGAAAGTTTCAAAAATTTAACTACAGTAAAACGTGTGCCATCTTTTAGGAACAAAGGAAAACTTTTTGATGATTGATTTGAAAAACATTAATAAATGTGAGCTTTCTTTGGGTTAAAAAAAGTTAACTTAAAAAAAAAACGGGAAACCGGGAGACAAGGGTAAAAAACGGGAGTCTCCAGTGAAAAACAGTAGAGTTGGCATGTACACACAGATATAACATTCTTCATGATACAGGATGCCCAAATGCCCCGATGATCGAACTCAGTTGAAACTATTGAGCTCAAGTAATAAGAGGAGAGTGAAATCAGCGGTCTGTTTTTCGCCCTGGCGAGTATGGCAAAGGGATCATTCCTTTTGCATTTATAAACTCAAGTTTTAGTCTCTAAAGTGTTTTGCTATACATTTTTATAGTCCTTGATCTGCTCAGATAGGCAGTGCTGTATTTAATGGGTGGGTTTTAGGGCTCAAACTCCCTCTGAAAATTTTCAAAACTATTACAAAAATGCTTTTCATAGTTCCTCACTGAAAGAATTATTATTGCTATTAGACTTTAATTTTCTTATTTACGTTAAAACTGCATTTGAAAAATGAAATTATCAAAACTTAAGAATTTTACAAATTAAGTCTTTCTTCTGCAGTGTTTATTTTTATTGTTGTTGTTGCAAACATAATTTCTTTACAATACACCTTTCCCTTCGAATCTTTAATACCACTTTTAAAAAAAAACACCAAAATTCTTCATAAGTACCAAATTTTATATTTAACACATCTCATATGTGTCCGTAACATAGAAATTTCAACAGTACTCCTTCGAATGCACGCATACGAGCAAACTTATCTATCCAGTTTTTTTTTTTTTTTTCTTCATTGAAAATATGTTTTTTTTTTTTTTTTGCATTTTTTATGTTAATACTCTTTAAACATCTATTGTAACAAAAATCAACAGAATATAGAACATGAAATCTTTTTGCCTTGATAGATTTTATTGAATTTATAGATTTCTCGAAAAATATTCTTTATAAAACCCTCCCTGAAAATAAGGTCTGGTTAAGGCCCTGCATATAGGGATGCCAAAAGAAGCAGTCATTTCCCTTTGAACAAGCTGCTTTGTTACACAAAACGCTTCGTTTTACTCGATGGAAATTCCAACTGCGAGTTTCAAGGCTGAATAATGGGAAGCTCTCTTTCATCTTCATATTGCAGCTCAATGTACGAAACAGAGAAAAGACAACCACACGAGTATGGCACTAAGCAGGACGTTGTTGGCGACAGGATGCCAGAGAATGAGGCCGACCCTCCACTGGTGGCCTACTACTCAACCAGTTTCAATAAAGAAAAATTATGTTGCTTACAAAAAATACTAATAACAATCATGTCATTGTTTTTATTCAGTATAATTATTCGGGGCCATGGTGTCCCGATCAGTAAGGAACTCTTAACTGGAGGGTCACGGGTTCGATCCTAGCCGATCAAAGATCCACCATCTTTATTAATAGTGGCTGGGGTACATTAAATAAGGGTCGTGGTCACAAAGTCCTTCAAGTGAATTAATATCTCTAGGGGTGCTGGACAAGGGATTAATAATGTCTCGAAAACATTGCTAGCTCTTAGACTAAAAGAATTAAAACCCACACTCACCAACGCCTCCTAAATACTAAATGCCTGCAACTTTCTGATTTTTAGCACAGAGCAAAATTACACTGCCATCTACCGGAGTTCTTTGAGAAAGAGAAATTAACGATTGGTTCATTTCCAAATTTAAATTTAAAAATCAACCAATCAAAAAATTTAATTCGAATATTGTTTGGATCTATCCCCAAAAGCTGCAAAATGCCCTTGGTTCACGAAGCACTGCCATCTACCGGAGCTCTTCGAGAAATTAACGATTGGTTCATCTCTGAATTTAAATTTAAAAAATTAACCAATCAAAAAATAACAACCGCATTATCGGATTTCCGCAAGGTGGCGCTTAAAGTGGAACCAGCGACGACCGTAGCAAAGCAAATGTACTGGGCCTTTAGTGCTTTAGTAACTCTGCCATAGGATGGAGCTTGTCTCGTCCCTATGCCGGTCCCAAGCCCGGAAAAAAGAGGAGGGTGCCTAAATGTCCATGGCATACTGGCGGTTTAGGGCTCTTTTGTCCTATCCGCCGGGAACGGCAACCTAAATCCAAGGCGTAAGGAACCGTGCCGATGAGAATATGACATGATCATATAGCGACCGGGGTTAAAGGTCGCTGCTAACGGTCCACCTCGTGGCCTGGCGAACCACGTTGTATTTTAGCCTTCTGCCTGTAGAGAGGGTCAATTCAGGTGGTGACAGTTTACTTACCCTCAGTTTACCCCCAATGGGCAAACGTAAAAATCAAAACAAAAACCCAAGCGGTGAAAACCGCCCCAAACAAACGGCTGACGCGTCTGGAGAAATCCGGACGTCGCCAGCCCACTCCAAAAGCGTCTCTGCTCCTGAAAAGGAGTCAGATGACAAACCAACCAAAACCATGATGAATCCTGCAAAGGAAATCAATGATCCTGCGGTACCTGGCCCATCCGGTACCTCCCGGCATTTGAACAGCAGGGAACGCAGGAACCAGAAACGGGCCATCAAGTTCCAGCAGAGCAAGGGACTGGAGCCTCAAAGCACCCCCACTGCAAAGAGGGTCCTATCAGAAGGGTCTACCCCTTCTCCCTCTAACGTGGCTCAGGCTAAAAGGCCCAGAGTTTCCTACAGCCAGGCCACTTCTGGCATCAAACTGGCCATAATACCAAAGGAATATCCTGAGAGATTACTCTCTTCAGGAGATGTCCTTAACATTCAACGGGAGATCGACACTGTCATCGACGATCTCCCCATAGACGAGAAAGCTCCGCAGTTTGCAGCTGCTAGTCTACTAAATGGTGCACTGGTTATCCATTGCACCAATGACTACTCTGCAAGCTGGTTGCAGAGCAACTACAAAGGTCGCATGTTGGGAGAGTCTGAACTCCTCGTGCGGCCATATAGCGAACTTCCGAAGCCGGTGAAGATTGCCTTCAAGACAAGGGACATCTACACCTTGAACTCGGAGGCCATCCTGAAACGTCTTGCCCGACTGAACCCGGGCCTCACAACCAGTGGTTGGAGGGCAAGAGATAAGACGGTTGTTGGGGAACAAGCGTATGTCAGGTGGATTTTCGAGGTGGACTCTGGTTCAGCCGAGTACATCAAGAAGTCCAACCTGGAATTGTTTGTTGGGGCTTTTGGCAAAGGTCTTTGCAAGATCTTGCACGATCCTAACACTCAACGTACGTCTTGTACCTCCACTGCTCCGTCCAAGGACTCCGATGCTTCATTGGAGTCTGAGGACAAACAACCGCAGGCTGATTTGAGCCCTGCTGTCGCTGAGTCGCCTGCCGAATCACCTGCAGCAATGGAGGGGGTGGAGACCGCTGAGGAAGAAACACCTTCTGGATCCACTCCTCCCGTAAGTATAGTTACACATACTATTAACGAGAGCGGATCTATCTCTCCAAAGTCCTCCACTAGCTCAATTCTGAACCTGTTGGATGGTCTTGACGTCTCAGATGTTGATTCTGACGTCACACTAACTGGGGATTCTCCCTCACGGGTTCCCCAGTCTAACGAGGATGCTGCTCCCTAGCAGGCTTTTTGCTTTTGTTCATGTTGCATGGCCTTAAGGTTGCTCAGCTCAATCTCCATCACTGCCAGTCTGCTACTGCCCTGTTGAGCAAAGATTTGGCTGAAGGCAGGATTGACATTGCCCTTTTGCAGGAACCTTAGGTTAACCGAGGGAAAATCCTGGGCCTCGGCAATTGCGGAAACCTCTTCTTTGACCGCTCCTGTAACAGACCGAGAGCATGTTTGATCGTTAACAAGCGACTAAACGCTCTCTGCCTCGCTGACTTTCTTGATGGTGACAATGTCGCCGTCAGAGTCTATAGTGAAAATGGTGAATCAGCATGCTTCATGTCTGCCTATTTACCTTATGAGGAGAAAATTCCTTTAGCAACTTCAGCCAGGAACTTTGTTGACTACTGTGCGGAAGCCAAGCTGAAGTTTATTGTTGGATGCGATGCTAACGCACACCATGTTGTGTGGGGAAGTAGTGATTGCAACAAAAGAGGTGAGGATTTAATAGAATATATTCTATGTAACAACTTACATATCCTCAACAGAGGTAATAAACCAACTTTTATTACCCGTAATAGATGCGAAGTCATTGATTTAACTTTCTGCAATGACAGAGCTTTCAACTGTGTAAACGATTGGCATGTGTCGGAGCGGATTACCCTCTCTGACCACAGACTAATCTTTATGACTCTTTCAGGACCTGTTTTAAGCAGTCTGCGGGAGAAAAGGAATCCCAGACGCACTTCCTGGGACTCCTATAAAGAGGATCTTAAACTCCTCCTATCCGGTAAGAAATTCAAACTTACGAATCTTCTTGACCTGGAGTTAGCTGTTGATTCACTTCAACATTCTATTCTAAAGGCTTTCCATCAAAACTGCACTGCTGTGTCCACTAGTTTACCAAGACGAGTTGCTTGGTGGTCTAAAAATCTTAGTGGTCTACGCAAACTTTGCAGAAGGCTCTTTAACAAAGCCAAAAAAACTGGTGATTGGCCTGCCTATAAGGAGGCTCTCACCAAGTACAACAAGGCTGTAAGAACAAGTAAACAAGATGCGTGGACTAAATTCTGCAGCCTATTAGACAGCGTTTCTCGTGTGGCCAAGCTCACGAAAATACTTTCCAAAGACAGGACTTGTCAACTCGGAGCAATTGAAACGAATGATGGCTCCTATACCAAAGATGGTAGTAGCACCCTGGCCCAGAGATGTTCAAGGTGCACTTCCCTAACTCCATAGCCAGAGATGAGGGACACCATCCGGTTGTCCCTCTTCATTCCTTACGTAGCAATAAGGAAAAATGGAAAACTGCTGGTGATATTGTTACCCCTGACAGAATTGCATGGGCCATCAATTCACACAAGCCTTATAAATCTGCAGGACCGGATGACATTGTACCAGTTCTCCTGCAAAAAGGTGTTGACATCATCACTCCACATCTGTGTAGGATCTACAGATCCTGCCTTGTGTTCGGTTACGTTCCCTGTGCTTGGAGAACCTCTAAGGTGGTTTTCATTCCAAAGCCAGGCAAGCCAAACTATCACGAGGCTAAAGCCTTCAGACCTATCAGCCTTACTTCTTTTCTCCTTAAAACCCTGGAGAAATTGATTGATAGGTACATCAGGGATGGCATCCTAAAAACAACTCCTCTTTCTAGGTGCCAGCATGCTTACCAACCCGGTAAGTCGACCGAAACAGCACTGTACGATCTAACAACAGCTCTGGACAGTGCAGTTAATGGAAAGGAATTGGCTCTTGCTGTTTTCCTCGATATTGAAGGAGCCTTTGATAAAGTCTCTACCGAGACTATTTGCAATTCCCTCATTCGGAAGGGAATAAACCCCATGGTCTGTACCTGGATTAATAGTCTTCTTACCACCCGCATGACAAAAGCTAGCCTGCTGGGTGATTCCCTTTTAGTGGAAAACTGCCAGGGATGTCCACAAGGGGGTGTACTTTCCCCCCTTTTGTGGAGCCTGGTTGTGGATGAACTTCTGGAAAGACTTCGTCAAAAGGGTCTGCACTGTATAGGCTATGCAGATGACATAACTCTGGTTATAAGGGGCAAGTTCTATGATACGGTCTGCAACCTTATGAGAACAGCCCTCAAGTCAATTGAAAGCTGGTGCAGTGAGGTGGGCCTCACTGTGAATCCTAGCAAGACGCACTTGGTTCTCTTCACTAGAAAACGGCTGAAGGATCTTTGCAAGATTGAGTTCTTTAACTCTCCCCTTGACTATTCCAATGAAGTCAAGTACTTGGGTGTGATTTTTGACAGTACTTTAAACTGGAATTCGCACCTCAAGCTTGTTACTGACAAGGCCAAAAGGATCTTTTGGTCCTGCAGGCGCGCCATAGGCAGTAATTGGGGGTTTTCACCAAAAATTGCCCATTGGGTCTACACCAGGGTTATTGTACCCACAATAACTTATGGGGCCATTGCCTGGTGGGGTAAGACCCGTAATGTAACTACTGAGAGCAGTCTTACCACCCTACAAAGGATGGCTACCATTGCAATTACTAGTGCAATGAGAACTACTCCCTCTCAAAGCCTAGAACTTCTTATAGGTTTACTTCCACTTCACAAACAAGTGGAACTGGAAGCGATTACCTGTTCATATCGCCTGAACCTCCTGGGTCTCTGGAAGACCCCTCGCCACTCGTCTCTTTATGATAAACTTTATATAGAGGCTGTCAAGCATCCCTACTTTTTGATGCCAAGCGACTGGTTGTTAAAACATTTTAGTTTCAATGCTAATTATAACATTGTGTTTCCTTCCAGAGAACAGTGGAAGGATGTTCCGAAGCTTGTCGGTAATGCCAATGAAATTTGGTTCACTGACGGCTCTAAGACCTCTTCCGGTACTGGCTCTGGTGCTTTTTGCAGCAGCAGCAAAACAAAGCTTTACTTTTCGCTTGGGAAGCTTGCTACGGTTTACCAGGCTGAAGTTCTTGCTATCCTGGCATGTGTAACCAATTGCCTTGAACGCGACTTAACTGGTAAGGTCTTAAAAATCTTCTCTGATAGTCAAGCCGCCTTAAAAGCCCTCAATAGCTACTGCTTTACTACCAAGTCAGTTTGGGAATGCCACAATGCACTGGCAAGGCTCGCCAGCAAGAATAAGGTTACACTCTACTGGGTCCCTGGCCACCGTAACATTGATGGAAACGAAGCTGCTGATCAGCTTGCCAAATTGGGCTCCAACATGCCTTTCGTAGGTCCTGAACCTGCTATTGGGTTGCCCTATAACAAAGTCAGGAATACTATAAGAAACCTGCTTATGAATGACTCATATGCCAGGTGGCTTCAGTCTGACTCACAGAGGCAAGCTAAAGCTCTCAACCAACGTCAACCCTGGCTGAGGTCCAGAGAGCTACTTAGTTTGAGCAGGAAAGAGATTAAGATGTCTATTGGACTTCTCACTGGACACTGTACTCTTAATAGACACCTAAACCTGTTGGGTATCACTGATGACCCAGCTTGTAGAGGCTGCCTTGAGGCAGATGAAAGTTCTGGTCATGTTCTGTGTGAATGTGATTTTTATTCTGCTTACAGGTTTGAACATTTGGGGTACCATTGTTTAGATCCCTATGAACTGTCTAGCATTCCTGTTAGACATCTGCTTAAGTTCATTTCAGCTACTGGGCTCTTGTAGGGTTCTATTGGGGATAGTACAATAGACCTCTGGTCGCAGTGCTTGCGCTGCCTTGGGAGCGCCCCCTTTTCACTTCATTCATTCATTCATTCATTAGTGCTTTAGTACTTAGGAGGCATTGTACTCACTGGCGCTAAGCAGGACGTTGTTGGCGACAGGATGCCAGAGGATGAGTCCGACCCTCCTCTGGTGGCCCACCAGTTCCACGATGGGGTCTGTGAGGGGCCTCACCAGGCCTCCGTCCGGAATCTGCCAGACTCTCACGATCCCATCCTCCGAGCCGCTCCCGATCACGTTGTCGTTGAAGGGGCACCAGGCGATGTCCAGCACGGGGCCCCTGTGCCCCGACACCAGGGGGTAGTTGGGCTCGATCCTGCCACACTGGATAAAGTAATCTTTAAATTAGTCTCAAAAAACTAAAGAATGAGCTTTCAGATGCACTTATACTGCATCAACATGTAATATAGTTTACATACCTGCCAACATGTCTACTTAGAAAATCTTACAATTTGGCACTAAGACAATAACCTATTTCTTAATGAAAAGCAGATATTAAATAAAGTATCGTAATTATATCACTGTCACTTTCAGTAGTTTTCTTTAATTTTAATTTTTCTTCAGATTTTTAATTGAATAAAAGGATTTCAGCTATGCAATTTTCTGTGAAGTATGTGTTGAATATCAGAATACTGGTAGGAAGAAAAAAAAAACATGAATTAAAAAATATATGAAATAAAACAAAGGGGGCTTCGATAGCCATGTTAAAATAACTGTTAATTGTTGAAATATTAAAATACTTTCACGACGCAAAAGGATTAACATACGAAGCAATTTTTCGTTGACTATAATTTAGTTATTTTTTAAATAAATTTATTAATTATCAAAAAATGCAATAAGTTCATTTAAGATAGCAATATGTCAAAATAACTTTCACCATCAAAAATATTAAAGCACTGACAAGATATTAAAGAATTGAAATGTTAAACATAAGAAGCGATTTTACCAGAATCGAGGATAAAATGTAAGCATATAAAATGGGCAGGAAAAAATTTATAAATATATTAAAATCAATAATTAAATGTGATAACCTAAGGTAACATTTGTTAATGTAACCTAAAACTTTTGCAAATATTAAAATATTTGCGCTATGCATAAGGATTGCAGTTCCCACCAGGCGAACAAGTTTTCCGTGAAGTATGCGTTCAGTGCTGAAATATGATGAAGTTTAGGCACTCCCTTGCGTATTAGCGCATGTAACGATGAATTTTAAAGAAGCCAAGTAGTTGAAACTAAGTTCTATGAAAAAAAAACCTTGGACTTGATGAAAAATCTGTAAAAAAAAAAGTACGATTTTACACCTTTCTCGTACGATCGTACAATAGGGCAAAAAAACGTACATTGTACCAGCAAAACGTACAAGTTGGCAGGTATGAGTTTAGCCTTTAGTATTGATAATAGTATTGAATACATTACATTTATCTTTGTAAAGAACATACATTTTATCTTTTATTCAGAGTTACATACAAACCCATATATGAAACGAATAAAAGCGTATTAATGAGGATGGTAGGGTAGACCGACCAGTGAATGAATTCTTCCAGTGAATGAACACCTCTTTTTTTTTTCTTTTTTGAAAAAATAAGTTAAAATATTTTTTTGGGTGAACCAGCAGAAGTAGCTTCTTTTTACATAATTTACAGAAAGAAAAATGACTAGAAAGTACTGTATTTGTCCAGAGGAAATGGTATTCATTCACTGGGTTTAGGCACTTTTTTTCATTTCAATCAGTGTTAGGAATAAGAATTTAAATCTAGGCGTCAAATGACACCAGGTATAAGTGGGCATCCTCTTATAAAAACTTGATCGGGAGTGGGCATCCTCTGACCCACTCCCGATCACGTTGTCGTTGAAGAGACACCAGGCGATGTCGAGCACTGGGCCCCGACACCAGGAGGTAGTTGGGCTTGATCCTTCCACACTGGAAACGGAATGAGTTATCTTTAAATTAGTTTAAAAAAACTAGAGAATAAGCTTTTAGATGCACTTATAGTGCATCAACATGTAATATAGTTTAGCCTTTGGTATTCATAATAGCAAAAAATAAATCAGTTTTATATTTGCAAAGAATGTGAATTTTATCTTTTATTCAGAGTTACATACAAACTCATCTTCCTAAGGGGCCCTTGATTTTCTAAAAACTGATGAACAGCATTAGAGAATATGTATTTTTAAGAAAAAAATAATCATTCATAAATTGAAAAATAAAAACAATCTCTTTTGATACTTCATCAGTATTTCTCATTTTGTTCATTTTATGTAAGTAAAGATTTCTTTCTTGAGAATTAGCTGTAAAACTCTTGAGCTAAAATGGATATAAAAAAGCAGTATTAAGGTTAGACATAATGCATACAGTACAAGGGTTGCCTTGCAGATCTACATACAATGATCCAAAAAAAGCTTTTATCGCCACTGCACAAAAGTTAAAATATTTTTCGTAGACTTTAAAAGGCAGAACATAGAAGGGAGCCTCCAAAGTATTGTCGGCCTTGGGCCTCACTTTTATTTAGTCGGGCCCTGACCCTAACTGGCATTATTGCACCGAAGAAATTTATTCAAAAAAAAAAGAAAAACAAAGCTCACTTTATGAAGTGGCAAAACCATAAAAGCTCCCCCTCCGGCAGCTTCGATGACGATGGCTAAAAACTTCGGGTTGACGGCACAGAAGCTAGAATCCCAAGAGTTTGACGTAATCCGGATGTTGTCGTAGCATTGTTCCCTCTTGAGCTGCGTCCCGAAAATGTGGCGAAACTTGCTGCTGCGGACTATGCGGAAAGACATCTGAAAAGCAACAGAGAAGTAAGAAATTAAAAAATTATATATCCATTATATATAGTGGAACCTTGATAACTCAACACCCCAAGGGACTACAAATATATGTCGAATTAATGTAGTATTAAAAAGTATAAAATATAGTTAGTTATTAAGTAGGTACTTGACATTCATCAAATAAAAAAGAAAAAAAAATAGGATTGTTTAAGCATCACAGTAAATATCAAGGCAAAAAAAAAAAAAGAATTTTGATGACATGACAGAATAAAAGAAAAAAACAACTATACCCCTCTCCATCATTTCTTTTTTCAAACCAAAACAGAATAACGAAAATCTGTCTGTCCGTGTAGATTGTAGTGCCACAGACAGACAGATACACACACACACGTTAAGCTTATAACCCTCCTTCTTTGGGGCGTCCGGGTAAAAAATGTTCCTTGTGACTTTGAAACAAGGCTGTAGTTCCCAGCAAATTTGCAATTTAAAGTTGTATTGTTCTTGTTTACTTTTCAGCACAAAAAGTATATATTTATTTCTTATTTTTAAATTGTTTGACATTAAAGTAGAAAAACTCACATATTGCACAAAGCACTTGGACACAAAAAAAATAATAAATTGCTGAACTCCACAAAAGGATAGTATTAATAGCAACCGAAAATGCAGCAATTTTATGCACAAAAAAAATTATTATTACGAATCAAACAAATAATTTTTACCTGTTAGCTGCCGAATGTATTTTTTTTTTAATAAATCAGGAAAATGTCATGAAAAGAAAGATTCTATTTTTTTTAGTCCAATGCACAAATACACATAAAATATTTTATTCAAGAGAAGTATTTTTATTTTTGACAAGCATTTCGGCGCATACCGGTAGTATAAATTTCATTTCTATAATTGATTTATAGTTTGTAAAAGCAAATAGAAACAAGACAACGGTGGAAACTTTAAAAGCATGCTAATTTTTCCATTTAAATTACATCAAAACAAACCAACAAAGGAAAGATTTCAATGCAGGATAACAATGATATGTATACTTCACATAATGCTAAATATATTTTTGTTATGACACAATTCGAACTTCGGAACAAAAGCAGTGAAAATGAATAAACACTTACATTTTTGGGCGTGGGGGTCTTCAGGTGACAATATTTTAGTATGCGCGGAAACGCAAAATACAAATAAAAACCATGCAAGCGAATTCGGCCAATTTCATAGTAATGTAAAGCACGAGTAGTTAAACCAGCGCATGCGTTGTTTCAAATGTGTCGGCACACCCGCGCTGTTTACCATGTATGGATTACTGAGAGAAGCTGGAAGAACTCAAAATTAGCAGCTATGCATCACGGACGTATTAAATACGAAATCTGGCAAAAATCCATATTTCGATGATGAAATGGAAATTATGGACACAAACTTCGCGTATTTTCGCCAAAAAGAACTTCTGTCATACAATATTTGAACACGATGTGCTTCTTTCAAGATTTATAATCAGTGATAAAAATATTAAATTGGAATTCTGAACTGTTTTTATGAGATGTCTTTTTTTTTACTTTAACTATATTCAGATTAAAAGCTTTGGTGGCCGAAATGACTTAATATAAATGGAAGGGATTAACAGCTTTCCATTTAATCAAAAGATATTTTTTTTTCTTCTCGAAGTTCGATTTTGCCGTTGTTGCCAAACTTTGAGCAATAATCGTTTTATTTTTCACTTAAATTAACATTTGACATTTGACATCCATCAAAAAAATTGGCGACAGCAAAAAAAACTTGCCAAAAGTCAGCTGTGAAAAATTGTCTCCTAAAGCTCCTTTGCTCAGTTAAAACTAAGCATGTCAGAAAAACGACGTGCAGAATAAAAGCGATAAAGAAACAGCTTCTATTATTATTTTGACAGTTGGTATGTTTTTTCACGATCAAAGAGTTTCCTCGTTTTTTCAAGTACTATTTCAGACATTAAAAACAAGTTTATCATTACATAAACTTCTTTTCCTCTAATATTTTCTTTTTGCATTTATTTAAGAATAGAAAAAAAAAAACGGTGTTCTCGACATCAAAACTATGTAACTCAATATTAATTTGCAACATAAATAATTAAATTTTGTCTGCACTGTTTGCATTCTTTTTTAAAATAAAACATTCTGGGGAACATCAATGGATGTCTAGTTGAATTGGGAAAGGACAGACACGAAATCAGCAATAATACAATATATGACACGATGTAGTTCCCCCACAATGTTCTTCAGCAAAGTTTAAGGGTATGTTCGAATAGAACAACCGTTCAAAGAACTAAGGTGGGTCTGCGTGCTGCTCTTCTTTTTACTCGCTATGCAATGCGCGGGAGCCCGCGGCATTCGCTTACCAAGTTGGGAAAAGGGGTCTAATCCCCGAGTCTCAAGTATCGATCCTCGACAGTTGGTGGGTGACAAAGGCCTTCAGAGAAACACGACGTGTCTAGCGGCTAGTCTTACTTAAGAAAAGAGGTTGGGGCGAAAAAACAGCTATTTGTCATTGATGATTATTAGATTCTCAGAACGAAACAATGAATGTCCGTTTGCCGTGCTGCTGGCGATTTCCGGATGGGACCGCTGGTAAGGAAAAAAAAGGAAGATTTGCCCTTTTCAACCTGAACAAAAATAACTTTCTTCAGCAGAACTTACGTTCGTCCATTGTTGCTACCGACTTCCCAAAGGTTTTCGTGTTCGAAATTGGTCTGAAATGGTGTAATTTCTCGAATGATGAGAATATTTTAGAAGAAAAATATTTTTTTTCGTTGAATGATTTTATTGAAAGAAAATTACGGATGTGTCGGAATCAGAGACATTATCGGCGCTCAGATTTCTGTTGGAAAAATTTCCCCGATGGGGGGGAGGTGGGGGACAAGACGTTTCTGACAGGGGGCAATTGCCCCATAGCAGCTGGCGCCGCCACTGGCTCATCATAAGAAAATAGGTAAAAAGTCACATTCTTTTCTTTTTCCATCCCTTTTTCTCAGGATTTTCAAGCAATCCTAAGCCGATATATGCCCTATGCATGTTCATCAGGGGTCCTAACACTGATCCTTGAGGAGCTCCACTAAAAACCACACTCCATTTAGAATGATTTCCCCAAGGGCGAATCCAGCTTGTGGTTAAGAAGGGGGTCATTTTCAGAAAGGCGGGGGGGAGGGGCAAAGGACTCAATTTTTGGGCAAAACTGGGGTTGTTTTTCAATCTTTTCATAATATTAGACGCAAAAAATGCAGTTTTATGCTAAATTTGGTTGCTTAAAGGTGGGGCGGGGGATCCGCGCTTGGACGACTTTTATAACGAACTACCCTGTTACCTCCCCGGATATTTGTAACCAAAAAATCTGCAACATGCAGATACCTTATTAAAAGCTCTTTGAAAATCAATAAACATCTACACACTTTTTGCTATTCAACCCTTTCACTACCACCGGGACATATATGTCCCGCAGGCAGTTTCAAATGACTCTAGGGGCTAAATGTGTTTTGTATTATTGTGAATGCATGTCCCGTTGGTAATCCTTGATATCGCTGGCAATTCAGTGTAATTTTCTTCCTTTTCCAGAATTTTATCCCTATTTCATTGTAATTGATGTAGTAAGCACTTATTTTTTTCAGAAAAAAAATTGGTATTGAAAGGGTTAAAGCCATGGTAACCTTGTCATAGAAACACAATAAAATAGCACACGATTCACCTTCCCTGAAACCATACTAAAAACTAGTCAACTGACTTAGTCTCTAAGATTCTTATCTTGCCTTTGATCAAAGTTTCAAAATTTTTGAAAACTACTCGTAGGTCCAGAATTTCTTGCATTACCTCTAGACACTTTCTCGAAGAGCAGCACAATGTTAGCCAGCTTACAGTCCTCTGGCACTGTCCCAGCGTTATACGAGGCATTGAAAATACTTGAAATTACATCTACTAATTCCTCTGCACATTTAACTAAAACTTTTGGTTAATTATTATCTGGTTCCGGAACTTTAGTTGTTTTAATTTTTTCAAATGAAGTAATATGTCCCCTCCCCCCCCCCCATAGAAAATACAAAGTCCTCAAGCAGTATAATAATATAGCTGCTAACAGGGCCCAATTAAGATATCATGGGGCCCTAGGCCAAACACTTTTTTGGGCCCCTGTACTGAGTCTTTACAATTATAGGCATAGGATAAAATAAATTTAGGCATTGACAACAGCAATATTAGCCATTTGGGGAACTAGACCATGGCCTAGTTGGCCTATTTAGTAATCAGGCCCTGGCAGCTAATAAAGATTTAAAATTGAGTATTTTTTTATGAACAAGCTTTTTAATGTGCATCACTCTTTCAATAGCATTGAAAGATAAATACTGTGTTTTTTACTTCAACAACCTGTTACTTTTCTACATTATGTTCCAATCTCATCTTCTGCACGGCTTAGTAAAATTGTGAACTCTAATATCTCTCTGAGTTTGGTCGCAAACATTTAAAATTTTTTGTTGGAAAAATTTTTCAATGAAAATTATTTCTCTAAACATAAGTTAAGGAACCAGGGTTCCAATAAAAAGTTGGACTAACATTTTTCCACAAATTTTCTTTTTTGCTTCAGACTTCCAAGTATTTAGGAGCAAGATGCCTATTAATGTACTCATCTTGGTTTGGCAATATATATTGCTTGAAATCAAATCCTGTTTGAGACAGAATTCAAACTCTTCAACTTCTAAGTCGAGAATAAACTGATACTTACATAGCAAATACTTCGTAATTAGTTTAAAGTGCTTGTGAATAATGTACTTGAAGTTTCTCTTAAACTGAAAGTATTTTTGAATATTTGGAGTCCATGTAGCTTTTAGCAGCATATATTGGCAGTCCTCGACGACTTATAATAGAATGGGACTGCTCAAGGCATAAAGAGAAGAACGTGTGTTCCTTTTGCTTACATTTGAGAAGTAGGCTTACATAATATTACAGCATTGCTGTAATTGAATAGATATTCAGCAACAGCTATTTTGGGTTCCCATAAATAAAAATTGTTATTCTCAAAATAGTAGACATTAAATACAGAAAATAGACTACACAAAAATATTGCAATTCTTTCTAAAGCTTTTTATTCAATTCTTAGCCAGTTTTGTGTGGCAAAAATGCTTTCTTTTTTTTTTTTTTTGTCGATGTGCTTCATCAATGCCAACAGTGAGGTGTACATATCAGTACCAAATTTTGTTCGATATCATGCAACAGTTTTCCTTTTTGAGTGGACACAAAAACTTGTCACACATATACATTTTCCAAAAATGTGGTCAAAATGGATTCATGTCAGTTATTTCTAAATGTTTTCTAACAAATCTAGGCATACATAAATTCAGCAAACAGTTCTAAGAAAAAGTTGTGCTTTATTAACATTGATTTTTCAATTGAATAATAGTTTATGCACAAAACAATTTTGATCCTTTTGAACATTGTTGCAAAAGTTAAGTGGGAAAAAAGTCCCCAGCGCCGCAACTATGACAACCATAAGGGGAAAAGTGCGGAGGTTGTGAAATTAATTTTGCTTTCACACGTCTGCTCTCTCGCTACTCAGAGTACAGGAATAGGAGAAAGCCAAAAGAGTGCCTAAACACATGTGCTATGTGTATAATAAATGAAGGGCTCGGGCGTAAAGAGTGGTATCTGACAAAATTGTAAAACTCGAATCATTTGGTGAAAACAATGGTATGTTGGCATCTGAACAGAAATATTACAGGGTTTAAGAACACAAACACATCCCTTAACCTTTAGGAACCGGGCGGTACACATGTTGTACCATAAGTGTTTTTTTTTTAGAAGACGGGGTTGAGATTTTCATTCGAACCCTTTGGAGCCGGGGATTTTTTCAAGGTTTCATACATCTGGTATGACAGTTTATACCTTCTCTTTTCAATAGAAAAGAAATCTGTGGTTCAACTGTCGTACTACCTGGGTCTAAAGAAAAATGTCCAAAAAACAGCCCGGATCCAAAAGGTTAATAATATACCTACATACACAAACTTTGTTTTTAAAATCAAAATACTTCCGGAGGTAATTTTTCGAAATTTTCACAAGCCATACCTTTGATTTTAAAAATGCAGTTACCACCATTTACACCCGAGCCCTTCAAATACTGAGTGTAAAACAGCAAAAAATAACAGACATTCAACAACACCAGAGCAGAAGGAAATTATAATTTATATTTATTTCTTGTTTAATTACATACCAATACAGAGAAATATTTGCACTTTGAAAAATCAGTTTATACAACACAGTTAGTAGCTCCATATTCAGACGACCACAGGAGGTCCCAACTGCTGTCGGAACCACCGCTGGCGTACTGCTCGCCACTGCAAGACGAATCGGCCAGAGAAGGCTGCGGGAGAGATGGTTCCAACAATTAAAATATACTATACTATACTTATATATATACAAAAACATCATGACGTCAGCGTGACGTTAGCCTATGAAAAACGAGCTAGATAAAACGTCACAACCTACTTGGCGAATTAGAGGAGATTGCTGTCTGCTTGTGAGCTCTTATTGGCTCCGCCCATAGTGACGTTCAGTGTCAAGTCAAGTTGCTGTCTAGCATAGGTTACTTTAATATAGGCGTATCAATTTTAGAAATTTTGCATCGTCTACATAGAAACCGCACAAGAGACAACAGTTCCACTCTTTTTTTTTATGCACTCCTGTTGAGGCATTTCATTTATTTTATGTTTATCGAATGAGGCTTACGTTTCTATTTATGTCCTCATATCTCAGTTATTTCTAAACGCTTTCTAACAAATCCAGTAATAGTTTGGTTTTTGCAAGACCTGACATCATGAGTATCCGTTATATAAATGTTTCAAAAAGTATTGAATAAACGTTGATTGAATAATGGCTTACGCACACAACAATTTCAATTGCTTGCATTTCACCATTGTTGCTAAAGCTAAGTAGGAGAAAAGTCCATAGCGCCGTCACTATGACAATCATCAGGGGAAAAGTGTGGACAGGGAGAAATTAATTTCACTTCCCGCCACCTCCGTTTGTTGCACAAGGTGTAGTACAAGATCCGACTTGGGTTTACCTACCCTCATTCTAGTTTCTTTACATATATATATAAATATATATATATAAATGGATGGATGTATATATATTTGTTTGTTCCTTTTATAAATCCACAGTTTTCGTCGGATTTGTATAAAACTTGGCACAGAGGCTTCTTAATGTACTAGAATTTACATAGGCAGGGTTTTGAAAAAAAAAAAAAAATCCAAAAAGCTCGAAAGTCAATTTTTTTGTCTCAAAATGGCCATTTTCTTTCAATTTTGAACAGATAGAATAAAATGGAGGTAAGCCTTTAAGCATACAAATCGATAAAATTTAACACATTTAAGTATGAGTATTTTCCAACAAAGATTACGATCAAAAATGAATTATCAATTTAGGGCTCACCTATTTCATTTAAGCATGAAATAAGTTAAAAACAGTTATAATTCATGTTCTAATTACCTTGGTTCATTGGCACAAATATTGTATTATGCAGAAAGATTAGAGGTTACCCGGGCAACACCGGGTAATAAGTTAGTGTCATACAGGATGTCCATTAATATCGTGGCCCAATTGCTAATTTCTAAACCGTTAGAGATAAGCATGTAGTTCATTTTGGAAAAAATCTCTAAATTACGAAAGGAATATGGGCTACGAAATGTTTTTCAAAAAAAATCAAATTTTGAAAGAGTTACGAAATTTTAATTTCTATACAGCTCCCCAGTCGTATCAATCATATTTAGTAAAACATTCTTGACACTATAACGTTTAAAACTAAAAAAATCACTCTTCTATGACAAAAATTGACCGAGTTATGACGTTTTGAAAAATCAAGATTTTGAAGGATTTCGCATACGGTCCCTTAAGCGCTCTCTCGATGGCGTCATGAAATCCATCAAAATCTTGATTTTTCAAAACGTCATAACTCGGTCAATTTTTGTCGTAGAAGAGTGATTTTCTTTTAGTTTAAAACGCTTTACTAAATATGTTTGATACGACTGGGGAGCTGTATAAAAATTAAAATTTCGTAACTCTTTCAAAATGTTTTTTTTTGAAAAACATTTCGTAGCCCAAATTCCTTTCGTAATTTAGAGATTTTTTCCAAAATGAACTATATGCTTATCTCTAACTGTTTAGAAATTAGCTATTGAGCATTGATAGGAGTGGACACCTTGTATATAAAAATGTAGATAAAAATATTACAAACACGATGGTATAAGGCTGACGAAGCAACCATGCTCTATTCTTAGGGTCGTTGCAATTTTCAAATTTCAATAATCTAGTCATTTTGCAGATTTTCTGCAGTTATCTTCAAGTTAAAGAAAAATTTTAGCATAAAGCTGCAAAATTTCTGCAGGTTTTTTTTGCAGAATTTTTTTAAAGTACATCATTCAGGAAGGCACATCATTTCTTAATCACATAACTATTTTCTCGCGAAAATGTAGAGTTTTGATCCGAATAAATGCTATTTGTAAGAGATTTAGATCTGCTTTTAATTTTCAAAAAAACTGCAGATAAACTGCAGATGCTTGCAAAATTGAAAGACATCTGCAGAAAAACTGCAGTTTTACTCCACAACTGGAACTTGTAACAACCCTATGATTAGATCACTTTTGTTTAGATAGCCATATGCCAACGTGTTAGTAATATTTCAAACTACCTTTTTATGCATAACTATTAGGAAACTCAATGAGGGTAGGTGAACCGAAGTCGGATCTCAGACTATACGCGATCGAATGCACAGACACAGCTCTATGGAGGTCCGGACTTCCTTAAACTTTTATTAAAAATAAAAAATAACAATATTTTATTAAAGTCATTTTGATTTCATTCTCTCTATTTTTTCCACACACAAAAAACATATTTTCGAGTAAGCCAGTCGCATTTATTTACTATGAATCTAAATTAGAGATGTTTAAAACGGGGCAATTTTATTGACGTGTTTATAATGGCTCAAAAGTGAGAGGCTCCATTCAAAAATGCATTCAACAAGTATTTTAGATAATTCTGTGATAAGAAAATAAGGTGTCAAAATGCATTGCAATGGGTTCCCTAACCAGTAAATTCGTCGCTCTGCAATCTGACTACGTTTATAAAGCAAAACCATAAGTGTTTTATCATTCTACGCAAAATATATGCTACATTAAAAATCTTCCTCCCTGGTTTACTATTTTTAAAGCTAAATTTAATGTCTATTGAATTCCCAAAATATTTTGAAAATAGTTTAAAAACAAATTCACTAACATATGGTACCTGAATAGCATGTAGAGTTCTTTAATGACAGTCAGCTACCATGATTTAATTTATTTTCAAAAAATATTTTGCGAGTTCAACTACATCATCAAATTCAGCTTAGAAAACAATAAAGCAGGCGACAATATTTTTAAAATTGTGTTTAATTTGCACAGAATGTGGCTAAATGATTATCAATTAGCCATGGAATAAATTAAGAATATCTTTTGTTTATTTTCCTAGTTTCGGATATTTCTCTAATTCGGAAATTATTTACTAGTTCATTTAGAAGTTCAGGGTCTTTAAAAAAAAAAAAATTATTTGAATGAATCAGTTTCAGTACAAACTGTAGGAAAAAATTCCTTACCGCATCATCTGCATCAATGTTTTGGACCTCTCTCGTTTGATAGTATCTGCATAAGTGGTGAAAAATCTCAGACCTAGCAGATGAGAGTTCACACTGAAGGCTTCCGACTTTATTCTAGGGGGGAAAAAAGAGAATATCATCTTTTCAGCAAACATGACAACTTTTTAAAAAGATTCATGTGGTTAATCATGCATTAGAGATCCTGACATTAATTTATAAAATTCAGGACACTCATTCAATTTCATTACTTGAAGAAAAAGTACCCCATTGATACAAATTTAATATAACTCAGAAAACGAATAGATCAACCCCTTTTTATGATTTAATCCCCCCCCCTAACTTAAAATGAGGCACTCCCCCTAACTTGAATGGCAAGCCAGTCATTTCAAGCTTTTCCAAGTGGGTCAAAGGGCGCTAACACAATGCAATTTTATTGCAAAGAAACAAAAACCACCCCCGCTTATATATGTAAATACATTAATTTCTCAAAGTCAGAGGGGGGGGGGGGCAATTGAGACACCCCCTAACTCCCCTAAATGACAGGCCTGGCAGGAGGCCAGATAGGAGGCAAGTCTAAAATGAGAATTTTTTATTCAGAAAATTATCAGTTTCAGAAAAATAAAAAATAAAAACAAAACAAACGTGCAAGAAGATTCCAAGCAGCATTGCAGAGTTGGAGTCGAAGAGGGACTGATTTTGGACCAAAGAGTCGGAGTCGGAGTCGCTGAAAAACATGTCGACTCCGACCACCTCGGAACCACAGTTGGATGAAATTTAATGGAGGTGAAAACATATCTTTGAAACTAACATATACAAATTTTCAGCGTCCAATATCAAAATCCTAAGCATCTAGGATCCTTAAAAAGGGCTTCAAAATGGTGGGTCTACTGTGTGAAACTAATTGCTATGTTTGGGCTTATGCAAGTAAATAAAAAATATTTGCAGCAAAAATGCAATGTGTTAAAATAAAGTCTGGCCATTTAACAAGAAAATGACTAGTTTTGTACGGAGTCAAATGAGAAGAGCGGCACTTGTCTTTTACTCTGGAGAAAATTGACTTTTTGGGAGGTCACAGTGACCTCCGAGAAGTAAGGTAAATATGGTGAAACTACCTGCGAGAATTCTTGAGAAAATTGAGCTTTTTGAGAGGTTACAATGACCTCCCACGACCTCCAACTGGGATGGATACCCCAGCTTGCTACCCCCTCCCCTAAAGTGAGCCCTAGCTACGACCATGAATAAAAATGAAACTTTTAAAAATGAACTTAATATTTCAACCTTTTTTTTGGGTTTTTCCCTCTTCACATTTGGGTTTAAAAAAAAAAAAAAAAAGCAGGAGTCGGGAGTCGGAGTAGGAAGTTTTAAAATCCCGGAGTCGGAGTCTACCATTTTTCCTCCGACTCTGCAGCCCTGACGGCAAGGCAGAGCTGAAGCAAATACACCCACAGCTCGGTCATGACATCCGGAGGCTTCAGTTTGGTCCTCATTCAGGACTCATCAGTCAGGAATAGCCAATAACTGAGCTGGAGGCAGATATCCTCCCGTTGAGGGCAAGACCGAGTCATACTAGTCGGCATGACCGAGCTGTGGGTGTATTTGCTTCATAAAGGGCTCAGGAAATCCCAAAGGTTTTCCTCGAGGAAAACCTCAAAACAGGGGGGTCTCCACGTGCTTTGGAAAAAAAACCGAAGGCCGCCCTTGAGGATCATCTCAAGTCCTACGGGAATATACCAACGCTAGTCTTTTGAGGAAAACCTCCTACCCATCCACACAGTCAGATTGGTATTGAGGAAAACTTCAAAAGAGAGGGGTCCAGAGATCCGCAGGAATATGTCAACAGAATTCTCCATACACACATTGAGGATTTCCTTGAGGAACTCCTTTGGGTTTTCTGGAGCGTGGTTGACCCTTTATGTCCCAAATTAATTTAGCAATGATTTTTACACATTTTTTTTTAAAAGTTGAAAATACATCAAACATTTATAACAAAAAAAATAAAGAAATAAAATTGAAAATCAGTAGGGTCTAAGGCCCCCACGGCTTAGAAAACTGTTTCCGATAGCAGGCACCATCCGTCGACCTCTCGGCAAAGTACGAGGAGTGATGCTTTCGAGTACCAGCACGGTTCCAGACATTTAGGATTCATAATACTAAATTAATATAAGCGGGACTTCCGAGTCCCGTCGGCGCATAGAGGGTCGAGAGAAGCGACCTGAATCCACTCACTTTATAATGCAGTATCAGCTTCTTGATCCTCTCCTGGACGGCGTTGGGCACGATGTTCAGGCCGTCGATGTCCAGGACCTGGTGGGTGGCGCCGCTCTTGAGCACCGGCACGTCGCCCGGGTCGTCGCACGGCGTGGCCGGGAAGCCGGAGCTCGGCGTGCGCGAGTGGTTGGGCGTGGCGTAGCTGCAGCTGCACGAGTTGGAGGACTCGCTGTTCCGCTTGTTGAAGACGTACGCGCCGATGGCGCTCTGACACCAGATCGGGAGGTGGCGGTCCACGTGGTTCATGTTCTGCGTGACCGACTGCAGCACGCCGGCGTCGGCCAGCAGCAGGTCGGTCGTGCTGGTGCCGACGGACGAGAAGAGCGGGTCGCCGGCCTCGTCCGCCGTCGCCTCGGTCATCGCTCCCATCTCGTTGACTAGCGTGTCGGTCGACCCGTCTATGGTCGGTTCCCTCAGGAACAGGCGCGAAGGCGAGACGGCATTTGTCCTCATGTTATCGTTTTCGGCCGCGTCGCTCGGACGAGCGTCGCCTTTGATATAACCATTTTTAGGCGAAGAAGTTTTAGACACGTCTTTCGAATCCCCTTCGGAAAACTGGGAATAATTTGTATCACTGAACGAGTTTTCTAGGAGACTGGGGTCACTGTTCCGTCTCTGGAGGCTGGGGGAGTGTCCGACACAGGGGATGTTATCACATGACTTTGTTTTGACAAGATTCGTTTTGGGGCAGGTATCTTCTTCTGGGATGGGTTCAGGAACATAGGCAGGAGCAGGCTTCCCAACATTGGAAAAATTATTAGGCAAGTAAACGTCGCTCCAGATTTTCAAGCTTCTGATTTGAAACGATGGCCTCAAAACCTTTGAAAAAACACATTTGGAAAAATCAGTACACTTCCATCATAGTAACAAAGTCTATACATTAAACGGTCAGCCAACAATTTTTACGTCTAACTTAATAGATCCTATCTTTTTACCAGATGTTAGAGTTTATATATATATATATATATATATATATATAAATATATATGGGTGATTCTACAAAAACAGGAAAATTTCTAGCATGTAGATTTAAAAAAAATGATTTAAAATTAAAAATCTGAAAAAAATCAGGAAAGTACTTTATAAGTTGCATAATTCAAACAGAATATCAGCGGAGCTTAAATGTTTGTATTTTATTATATTTTTGCATTTTTATTTTTTTGAAGGCATATGAATGGTAAAAAGGACATGTGGATGACACAATGGGAAATTTAATAACATAATGGATATGTGAATAACACAATAGGTATATTAATGAAATTGTTTAACCTGTAAACTGTTAGACATGATTTTAAACATTGTGCAGTGAAAGTTATTAATATTAGGTTGGAACTAGGGCTTACTTTAAGTTGGAGCTTTAAATTGGGACATGTGAATGACATAAGAAAAAGGGCATGTGAATGACAAAACACAAGTAATGTGTTCTCAAAAAGTCATTTCTGAATATTTTTCGGTTTCACTTCGAATAAGAGCCTACAAATGTAAGCTTTAAGAGTATTCATTATCAAAATTTATTTACATGTACATTTTACTTGCATTCTGTAGGGCATGTTAATGACAAAGATGAAAAACACTTGCTTTGAAAGTTGAGTTTAGCTTGCTTGTAATCAAGAAGTAATTGCAGAACAGAAAAATTAATTTTCAGCCATGAATAACAAAGTTCTATGCTTCATTTTAGGATGTGTTGTCAGATTTTGTAATAAAACATTTCAGAGAAAAATATCGATACTTTTCAGACATGTGGATGACTGATAATTGCTGGGACAAAATTTAGATTAATTTTTAGATACATTATTTTCACATTATTTTGCTTTTTTTTGTGATTTACAACTTGCACACATACACATTTATAAATAAAAATCTCTTGAGAAAAAAAAATCACTCATTTTTTTTACATCTATATTCTATAGATTGTAAAATTTTGTCTACGGGACAGGGCATGTGGATGACATTTCAATGTAATATTTTATTTTTAAGTGATTAATAATTAATTATTGACATTGTTGATAGTCAGAATTATAGAGCAAAAGATGCACAAAAATATTCCCAAAAGAGTTATTTTTAATTTAAAACAAAAAGAGCAATCAGTATGGAACACAAATTTGCCCATTTTTGTAGAATCACCCATATATATATATATATAATAAGACAAACAAATAATACAATTTAAGACGAAAAAAAAGTTAAGAGCTCAATAAAGAATTTAGTTACTTTTTTTTATGGGGGCTTCAGCAAAAAAGTTACATCATTAAACTTTTTTGACTTACGCAGCATTTGACATGCTTTTCGTGAGTTTATGACACTGACGATCCATACCGAGTTTTGTAATTTTTCACAACAGTGAAGATTTACCCACACTCGATGGATTTTAACACATAGGCTATTGAAAGATAACACAGTGGATTGAAACACTGCTGAAATTTGAGTGATGTTAAAAATTGCATTTCAGTAAAATTAGTGAAGCAGGGAAATTACTGAAAGGGAAAAACACACACATACCTAAGAAACACATTATGCACAGAAAACCCTACAAGCTGACATATTCATTACAACAAAAACAACACTAAAAGTTACTATAGTCAGTTACTTTAAAATAGGCATATCAAGTATAGGAAGGAATTCAAGTGAAACACGTACGATCGCAACTCACCAATGCAATCGCAAATTTCCAAATTTGGATAAGTTACAATCGCTACAAGATGCGATTCTAATGTAATTCGACTTCCAGTAGCGATTACAATTTGCATTCGCTTCGAAGCGATTGCAATGGTGTTTCACTTGAATTCATGCCTTGGAAATTTCGAGTTGTCTCCATGGAAACCGCACGAAAAACAGCAGTTTCACTCTTTTTTTAATACATTGCTGTTGAGGCATTTCATTTATTTTATGCTTATCGTATTAGGGTTAAGCTTTTATTTATACCCTCATGTCTCAGTTATTTCTAAACATTTTGTAACAAATCTAGGCATACATTAATACAGCACAATTTTCTAAGAAAAAGTTGTGCTTTTTTTACGTTGATCTTTCAACTGAATTATAGTTTACGCACAGAGCAATTTGAATCACTTGCATTTAACCATCGTTGCAAAAGCTAAGTGGGGAAAAAGTCCATAGTGCCGTAACTATGACAACCATAAGGGAAAAAGTGTGGAGTGAGAAATTAATTTGGCTTTGACATGCCAGCTCTCATTACACAGGCATACCTGCCAATATGTCTACTTAGAAAATCTTACAATTTATTTTCCTACGAAATCGTACTGAGACAATAACGTATTTCTTAATGAAAATCAGACATTAAATAAGTGATTGTTATTATATCACGGTCACTTTCAGTAGTTTTTTTTTTCATTTTAATTGATATTTTAACTTTTCTTTATATTTTCAATTGAATAAATTCATTTTAGTTGCAATTTTCAGTGACGTATGTCTTAAATAAAGGCATGCTGGAAAAAAAGCATGAAAAGAAAATAAATGAAATAAAATAAAGTAGTTTTCGGTAGTCATGTTTAAATAACTTTTAACCATCAAAAATATTAAAGCACTGACCGGATGTTAAAGGATTGAAATTTCAAGCAAAAGAAGCGATTTTACGAGAATCGCGGGTATAATGTAAACATGTAAACTGGGGAGGAAAAAATTTATAAATTATAAAAATAAATAATTAAATGTGATAACCTAAGGTAGCATATGTCAATGTAACCTAAAAATTTCGCAAATGTTACAATATTTGCACGATGCAAAAGGATTGCAGTCTCACCCACGCGGACCAGTTTTCCGCGAAGTACGCGTTCAGTGCTGAAATATGACGAAGTTTAGGCTTTGCCTCGCGTATGAATACATGTAACGATGTATTCTAAAGAAGCTTCGTCATTGAAATGTAGTTATATAGGGGAAAAATGGAATTGATGAAAAATCTGAAAAACGTACAATTTTACACCTTTACCGTACGATCATACAAAAGGGCAAAAAAACGTACATTGTACGGCCAAAACGTACAAGTTGGCAGGTATGCATAGGGTCTAAAATGTAACTGAAAATTAAATAGTGAAAAAATGGCAGTGGATATTTAACACCGACTAAAAATGGAAAACGGCATCAAGTGAAAAATCACAAGATACGCAAGGAGTGATACGTACCTGAGCGCTGTGATTGTAGATGTAATTATGGAACTGACTTTTTTCATTCAACACAGGCCAAACAGAAAATGTCCTTTTAGAAACGCTGAGGACTTTACGAGCTTGGTTCGTGTTGCATAAAAAGGTACCGAATAAACAGGAATAGGTATGTAGCGCAAGTCGAGCCTGTGGAGTTAAAATAGATATGCTATTGAAACAGTAACTGAACTGCTGATTGGATCACATTATCAGGGTTTGTACTCAATTTTTTAAATAAAATGAAAGAGTTTTAACCTTTAAGAACCGGGTGGTACACATGCTGTACCGCAAGTCTTTTTTCCTTTGAGGGTGGGGTTGAAATCTTCTCTTCTACCCTTTGGAGCAGGGGATTTTCCCAAGATTTCATACGCTCTTACTGGGGGATTACGGCTTTGTATTTGAACCGCAAAATCATAAAACCTAAGTGCTTGCCGTTGCACCTTCCCGTTTTCAGAGGAAAAGGGACGTGCGGTTCAACAGTTGTACCGCCCATCTCGAAAGGAAAACTTCTATGCGAATAGCCCGGATCCAAAAGGTTAAGGAGACAAAGAAGATGTTGAAGAAGTTTTTACCACAATTTGACACCCATTTGCAATAGATTTACATTATTTTTACATTAATAATACAAATGTTTCTGAGAGTGGCATCGTTCCATATCCCCCTCCCTGAAGGTGGAGACTAGCATTCACCACTCACCAGTTGCGACTAAAAATTATTTCTTGGCGACTACGAGATGTTATGCTGGTCGCCAAACTGGAAACCTACTTATTTTAATGAACAAAAATACCAACTGCCGATTATGAAAAGGAAATGACCATTTGCATCATCACTGGTGGCCAATGTTAACTTGGAGAGAAAATCGACCCATCGGTTGTACAAAACATCTGAATACATAATTTCAACCTAGAAAATACAATGAAACTTGGTTGGAAAAATAGTCAAAGATGACCAAATTTATGATTAATCAGCAAATTAAATGAAATGTTTTTTAAACTTCAAGCATGCAGGTGCGTTTTTTTATTTGCATAATGTCTTATTATTTGGATTTTAAAATAAATAATTTTCTTGTTCAGAAATGGTTTGTGAGTTTTTTTAAAAAACATTTTGCTTTTATATATTGAATTTAGTTAGATATATGCAGGTAGATCAGGCAATATTACTATGTTCAGAATGAGGTGAAGTAGGATTCGTTTTGGAACTAATCCCACCCCCATTTTTTTTGTCTCAAGCTTTAACCCTTCCCCTGCTTACAAAAAGGCTTACAGATCATCTTTGGTAGTCCAGAAGTTCTCACTCAGAAATATTTTAACCCATTAATGCCTAGCGTCCCTTTTTAGGGATGGTCCAAAAAGTTTCTGAATTTTCCAAAACTAAGCATTTCAAAAAATAACAGTGTTAAATTGTTACTTTGGCATTGTTTCAATTCATTATTAACAAATTGCAGTACATAACCGTTGGAATCTTTGGATCCAATGGTCCAAATGTCTTTTCCAAATATCTTTGGAAAGAAAATGACAAGCATTAATGGGTTAAAATTGAAGCTCTTGAAATGCAATTGTAGGTCGTCTTTGATAATATGTAGGAAGAAATAGGATCCTAGAAACTAACCCAGAATTTTTTTTAAATTTAAATTCCAGAAACTCAGTTTTGTACTACATCTTACATGTCGTTTAATAAAGGGGAGATTAAGAGAGGTAATAAGAGCCATAACATTTGTTGGATTGGAAAGAAAAAATATATGTTTTGAATGACTGTTATACTAGAGGAAGAATACGCAGCCGTAAACTAAAATTGGAGGAGTTTTGAAGGAGTTAGTACTAAAATGAGGAGTTTGAAGGGCCTTCCAAAAGAATTTCCTAACTAAAGGAGTGTTGGTGGAGTTAGCACTAAAATGCATTAGTTTGAAGGGCCCTTCAAAAGAAATTCCTGAATGAAGGAGTATTGGAGGAGTTTTGAGGGGGTTAGTAAGAAAATGCAGGAGCTTGAAGGGCCCTTCAATAAAATTTCCTGAATGAAGGAGTATTGGAGGAGTTTTGAGGGGGTTAGTAAGAAAATACAGAAGCTTGAAGGGCTCTTCAAAAAAACTTCCTAAATGAAGGAGTGTTGGAGGAATTTTGAAGGAGCCTACGAACACTGCATTATAGCAAGTATACGAGAAATTGGAGAAAGGGGGGTTCAAACGAACCAAGCACTGCGACCAGAGGTCTATTGTACTAGCAAGTATTGTACCTTGTAGTAAGTATATATTTTTGTTTGAAAGTTCAAGAGATCAAGCGTTATATTTCAAGAATTTCCTTACCAAGTACTGTTGGTTGAATTCAAAGTGGCACTGAAACTGTTCCAGGAGCTGATAGACGCAATCCAGCCACTGGAGGAAGACGGGACTCCTCTCGTTCCTGTCGTCGTTCGCGTCTGGATGTCCGCATCTGTCGGCAAACTTGTGGCCGAAATCCAGCCACTCCCTTTCGACCAAGACTTGAAAACCCTGCAACGAGTAAAATTCCCGATTTGATGCTCGATTCAAGTTTATCACATTTCTCAGACGCAACACCTACAAGATCTTTGTCATTTAACTACAATTAAAATGGTTTGGAAAGGCAAATATTATCAAACTTTGTAAGTTTACAGGAAATCATGGGACATTATTTTTCTAAGAAAAGAAACTCCCTATCAGATGGGTATGGGTCCTATATCAGTGTTGTTAAGCAAAATAGTAGCTCGGGATATTCTTTAAGGGGACCAGGTAATGCATTTTCTAATAAAAGTTTGATTTTACTTTTTTTATATCATTAAAAAGTTTAAACTTTTATCTTTCCAACCTTACATCACACATGTTTATCAAAAAACAGAAGCATCAGAACTTTTTGTTCTTTTAGAAGCATTCACCGTATTCAACACATGAATGAAACCTTTAACCTTTTGGAACCGGGCTGTTCATATGGAAATTTTTCTTTCGACCTAGGTGGTACGACAGTTGAACCAGATTTCTTTTCCATTGAAAAGAGAAGATATAAACTCTCGTACCAGACGTATGAAACCTTGAAAAAATCCCCGGCTCCAAAGGGTTTGTTACATTATGTACATGTTACATTATGTAGGTTTTTATATTTTAACACAAGGGTTTGACGATAATTGATAAATATTTTTTTTTTATGGAGTCAAAAATCATCAAAAGTGCTAATTTGAAATTGGTTTTGAATAAAATATTAAATAAATATTTTTATTTCCAATTAGAGAGAAAAGAACTCATGAAAGTCTATAAAACATGTCATTCTAACTTGTATAAAAATATCTTTGTCCTACCTTTCATCATTTCCGAGAAAAAGGTACATAAAGTTGGGGAATTAAGCATGGTGGAGATAGGGCTTACCTGATCCCCTTTAAACATTTTTTATAGTTTCAAATTCAAAATTTTTCAAGCAACTGGTAATGAGATCGCATGTTGATGAAATAGGGCATAAGACAATGAAAAATTTAAGATATTTAGAAGAACGTTTAAAATTTCACGACATATTTTTGGACACTTTAACACAACTAGACTGTTACTTTAAAACAGACAAAACAAATTTAGAAATTTTGCTTCATCTTCATGGAAACCGTAAGAAAGAAAACAGCTCCACTTTTTTATGCACTGCTGTTGAGGCATTTCATATGTTTTCATGCTTATTGAATTAGGTTTAGGCTTAAATTTATATCCTCTTACCGCAGTTATTTCCAAACGTTTTCTAACAAATCTAGGTATATATAAACAAAACAAAAATTTCTAGGAAAAAGTTGCACTTTATTAACGTTGAGTTTTTAATTGAATAGTCGTTTATGCACAAAGTAATTTTAATCGTTTGCATTTGAAGGGCTCGGGCGTAAATATTGGCATCTGACAAAACTGTGAAACTCAAATCATTCGGTGAAAACAATGGTATATGGGCATCTGAACAGAAACATTACAGGGTTTATGGGCACAAACACATCCCTTAACAATGTACGTACACACACACACTTTTGTTTTTAAAATCAAAAAACTTCTGGAGGTAATTTCCTGAAATTTTCACAAGCCATACTTTTGATTTTAAAAATGCAGTTACCACTATTTACACCCGAGCCCTTAACTTAACCATTGTTGCAAAAAGCTAAATGGGAAAAAAAGTCCATAGTGCCATAACTATGACAACCATGAGGGGAAAAGTGTGGAGAGTGGGACATTAATTTCGCTTGTTACACAGCGTGTAAAATCATTTAAAAGTAATACATACTTTTTTCGTCCTATAATATGGATCCAACATTACTTCGGCTAAAGAGACTATTTGTGGAGTACGATCCCATCCGTCCGAACAATGAACAAGCACGGGTCTCCTCTCTATGTCTACAGCATTCACCACCAACAGAGCTGCCCGTAGGAGGCCAGAAATATGATGGAGCCATTTTGTCGTTTCCAGGTTGGAGAGCCAACTGAAATATACACATGAGTTCCTTTTTAATACGCTTTTATTAGTTTCAATCGTGGGTTTGCTTGCTTGTTTGTTTCAGGGTTCACCAAAGTGGAGGGGTATGTGGGGAGCCCGAAAAACAGGGACGTCCTTTCAAGTTTTTCCAGGGGGGGGGGGGGGCAAAGGGTAAAAACACAATACAATTTCACCAGAAAACAACAAAAACCAAGCCCATTTATATGAAAATGCATTGATTTCTCGAAGTCGGGGGAGGGCCCCCTAAATGACGGGCCTGCCGAAAAAACCCACCCGTGTTTTTTCTGTCGGGTCCACTTGAAAAAAACCCACAACGTCGGTAATGTGTTTTTTTTTTTTTTTTTTCAAAATTTACCGCATATTCAAAACATTTACTTCAGCCATAAACTAAATACTACAAATATTTTGATCAATACTAAGCCTAGAAATTGGTATTAATTTAGTTAGAATATTCAGTTTATTATAATATTTAGTCTTGATCCGTGCCTAGTCCAGAAATTGTCATCTTGATTTCCTGGCAACTTATTAGGTATTAGAGATAAAACTGCACATAAATTTCACACTTATTTATTTATTGATTTATTTATTTTTAAATAGTTAGGAGATCAAAATAAGCATTAATTATTTCAATCTAAAAATTATAATTAAATTGATATTGAATTGAATATTTTAAATTCAATTCAATATAAATTTAAAATATAATATAAATTGAAAAATTCAATATTACAATGCTTTTTCCAAATTTCTCGAATGAGAATTTTTTAAGAAATCAGTGACTTCTCTTCACGCCTCCCCTGATTCTATGAAAAGTAAAAAAAGAAAGCAGTAGTTTGGTGTACAATGTTTGAATAATTCTCGGAAAAACCCGAAAAAGCCTGGGTTTTTCATCAAAACCCCGAAAAAAACCTGGGTTTTAGATCAAAAACCCGGGTGGGTTGGGCTTTTTCAAAAAAAACTCTGGTTATTTCAAACCCTGGTTTATTCGTATGTAACTCTGAATAAAAGATAAAATTCACATTCTTTGCAACATTATAAAAGTAGTATATTTAATACTATTAAGGGTCTCTTTGGCAATATAGAAATCTTTAAATATGATTTCTACATTGAGATTCAACTGGTACATTCATTGGTACATATTAAATACTTTCTTTAATAGAAAATTGAACTAAAAAGTTAAAATAAATTATAGCTTTAAAAAACTAACAAATACTCTTTTAGCTTTAATCAAACTAAAAGGAAAAATAATTAAATCTTAACATCAGAATAAAATTAGTGACCAGAAAATCAATGTCACTGTTCTAACAGCGTAAGGTGCTCGATATCAATTGTTATAATTTTTCATTAGTTTCATTCAGAAAATGCAGAATTAGTTTTAAAATGTCATACAAAGCACCCACACTTTCAGAACAGTGACATTGATTTTCTGGTCACTAATTTTTCTTATGTTTAGATCAGTGGTCGGAAGTAGTGCGCTACAAGTAGCGAAACTACTGTAGTAGCTACATTTTTTAGCAGTTTGTAGTGTAGCGCACTACTTTTTGAAAACAGTAGAGTAGTGAGTAGCGCGATGTAAAAAAAATAGTAGTTTGTAGCGATTTCTGAAAACTACTTTTAAATTAAAAAAACTAAATAAATAAATTAAAAGAAAAATTAAAAAAAAAGAGAACGAAGGAAAAAAACAAGGTGGCTTTGTGGCGAATATTCGTAAAAATTGTTTAAAAAAATCTAAAAAGTACAAATTTTAGCAAAAAAAAAAAAGGAACAAAAAGGAAAAGTAACAAATAAATTCAAAGACAATTCCTATTTCTATTCCATATTCAAATGAGGAAATTTATTAATGTAAACCACTTTTCGAATTTTTTCGGTCGATTCTCAAACGGTGTATTCTTTTTATTTATTTATTTTTTAAAAAGTAGCGAAGTAGCAACTACATTTCAAAAGTAGTGTAGCTCGCTACATTTAAAAAAAAGTAGTTGTAGCTGTAGTTAACTACATTTATAAGAAAGTAGTTGTAGTTGTAGTTCGCTACGAAAAATATGTAGTTTTTCCAACCACTGGTTTAGATTTATTTTTTCTTTTTAGTTTTATAAAAGCTAAAAGCGTATTTTATTTTTTTTAAACTATGATTTATTAAAACCTAAACTTGAATTGCGTGCAAAAAATTTAAGCTGAACAAAATGTTGAAAAGCTTTCACGGGAGGAAACAATTAAGAGAAAATAAATTAATTCAAACAAGCTGCACTTAAGTAATAATAAAATAAGTTATCCAATTAGGTTTCAGTAATAAGCCATCAAATATTTCAATTTAGAAATATTGAAAGTTGTAGAAAGCTGGATTGTGTGTCATAAGATCATTTAAAACAAAAGTAATACAGAAAAAAAAAGAGGTCTGAAAAGAGGTGATCTATAAATAAATCACTGGGCAGTAACAGGTTATTCAAGCATACCCAACTTTTATTTTTTCTAAATACACCATCACTTTGTACATATTCAACTGAGTTAAAAACTTAACAAATTATGGGATAACGTTAGTGAAAATTTACAAAACAACTCACAAGAGTAAACATTCAATTTTGATGTATACACAAGAAAAATGATTTTTGCATAATAAGAAAAAAAGAAGAAAAATACATTAAAAATAAAAAAAATAAATAAAAAAATAAAAAAAAAAAAAAAAATAAAAAATAAATAAAAAAAAATTAAAAATTAATAAAAAGAAAATAAAAAATGATAAAAATAAATAAAAAATTTTAAATAGTAAAAAAAAATAAAATGAATACAGTGCCTGCCGTGCTTATTAAAATCACATTTGTTCCGAGGATATTTGATTGCATTAAGCGGTTGATTTTATAAACCGGCATATATAAAATTACCAAAAGAAAGAGTTTTAAAGTTTTAACATAGTAAAAAATAATTTATTATTATTATTTATATTTTATATTAAGTTAATTAAAACACAATTCGAATTTAACTTCTATGTAAAAAGTATATTTTTCAAACTACACAAGGGTTTTAAAATATTGACTTGTTGTTTGAGAAACAGAATTTGAAAGTAAAAATCATTCTTAGATCTTGACGTTTAGGCATGTTTTTCTAGCGAACGATTTTTACTCAAACTGGAAGATATTAACCGTCAACCACTGTAATCTTGAAGAGAAAGAAAATTCTGGTTTTATTCAGACAAGAAAAACCGTGTCCTCCCCTCCCCCTGTTTTTAACATATACTCGCCAAAATCTTGATTTTAGAAAACGGCGCCAATGATTTTATTAAAGGATGGGTTTAATATGTTTTGATGTAGTAATGATTCTGTTCTTCCAGATTTGACTTTATAAAGCGGCTGATTTTATAATCCAGTGATTTTATTAGTGGCTGGCACTGTATATATTTTAAAAATATGTTTTTTTAAATATATATATATATATATATATAAAATAACAGAATTGTAAGAAGAAAGACGAAGAGACCACACCAAAAGCCCATAGATGCGCAAAGCAGCTAAACTACAAAGCCAAGTATATAATAATACAAATAAAAATAATGATGAAATAGAAAATAGAAAATGGCACATTAGGAGAAGTGAAAGGAGAAAGGTTGAATCCAGAGCTCATCAGCCGTGGGGGATTCAAGAGTGGTCGAAAGACCAAAAAATTTAAAAATAAACTATAAAGAGGATGTTTAAGTTCAAAATATGCAGTCTACAGATCTTCATTGGGCAAAAAGCACCAATGTGAGCCTGCAAACCGCACATTAGAACAAAAACCTAAAACTAAAAGCAGGGGTTTCGCCTCGACCGATTAGGAATAAAATTCCCAAAAATCAGCCACCCACAGTACGGTCCTGCTGTGAAAATAAAAACATCTCACCTGAAAATCCGCGTGAAAAAACCAAAAACATATCCAGCAAATCAAGAGACAGTCCAGTTGTCAATGTAAAAAATATATAAGGTAAATCCGTGTCCAAAAAACAAATCCTAGTCCGTTCCGGTCTCCATTTACACGTGCTCAAAAAATGTCCACCACTGCAATCCTGAAATGGTTTCTTCCAGCGATTTCATACGTTTGAACAGTTAAACAGTTACAGTGAAGCAAAGTCGTTATTAAAGGTTATACTTGAGCAAACATTTTTAATTAGATTTTTCGGAAAATTGTTGTCAACCAGTTTATTTTTAAGAAGAAAAAATTCTAAATTAAAAGCAGTTTCAGTGTTACAAATTCTTTTAATTCGCAAGGCTTGTGAAATAACAAGATTATAATTCCTGTCTTAGCAAAAAAGTTTTCATTGGCATCATTATTTCACAAGCCTTGCGAATTAAAAGAATTTGTAACACTGAAACTGCTTTTAATTTAGAATTTTTTCTTCTTAAAAATAAACTGGTTGACAACAATTTTCCGAAAAATCTAATTAAAAATGTTTGCTCAAGTATAACCTTTAATAACGACTTTGCTTCACTGTAACTGTTTAACTGTTCAAACGTATGAAATCGCTGGAAGAAACCATTTCAGGATTGCAGTGGTGGACATTTTTTTGAGCACGTGTAAATGGAGACCGGAACGGACTAGGATTTGTTTTTTGGACACGGATTTACCTTATATATTTTTTACATTGACAACTGGACTGTCTCTTGATTTGCTGGATATGTTTTTGGTTTTTTCACGCGGATTTTCAGGTGAGATGTTTTTATTTTCACAGCAGGACCGTACTGTGGGTGGCTGATTTTTGGGAATTTTATTCCTAATCGGTCGAGGCGAAACCCCTGCTTTTAGTTTTAGGTTTTTGTTCTAATGTGCGGTTTGCAGGCTCACATTGGTGCTTTTTGCCCAATGAAGATCTGTAGACTGCATATTTTGAACTTAAACATCCTCTTTATAGTTTATTTTTAAATTTTTTGGTCTTTCGACCACTCTTGAATCCCCCACGGCTGATGAGCTCTGGATTCAACCTTTCTCCTTTCACTTCTCCTAATGTGCCATTTTCTATTTTCTATTTCATTATTATTATTTTTATTTGTATTATTATATATATATATATATATATATATATATATATATATATATATATATACATATATATTAAGCCGACCCCACCGTAAGAGAGAGAGAGGAAAGCGACTTACTTCATGTCATCTTGACTAGAGCACAGAGTTCGCAAACTCATAAAACTGCTGCGGATGGCGTGTATATTTGCGAGGCCCATGTACTGGACTTCGCAGTTGGAATAGTAGCCATCGCACTCGTAGCCCCCTCCCTTCGCTCGATTCGTCATCGCCGCCGCATAAGATCGCGCATCGATGATGAGAAGCTTCTTTTGGCAAGGTTTCTCCTCTTTGTTTTGACCTGATTTTAAAGAAAAAATGTCTTCATTTAATAATCAGTTTCAATAAGACTTTGTACAGAAAACAGTTAACATAAAACTTCAGTCGCGTTGAAAAAAGAAATTAAATTATAGTTTAAAAAACTAAAAATGACGCTTTTATAGTTAAAGAGTCACTTTCTTTACAAATATAAAAGTAAAATATTTAATACTACTACTACTAATACTAAAGGCTAAACTATATTACATGTTGATCTATTACAAGTGCATGTAAGTTTCGCGGATATTCAATAATTTTCAAAATGAGTGGGAAATCAGTTAGAGTATCATGAAATATAGCTTAACCTTTAGTATTAACGATAGTATAAAGTATATTTCTTTTATATTTGCAAAGAACAAATTTTATCTTTTATTCAGAGTTACATACAAACTACTGAAACACATATAATGCCAGGGGTCAATCTAGAGAGAAATTAGGTCCGTTAAAGGACCCTTCACAAAATTCAGGCACTCAAAAAAGGACCCTTCACAAAATTCAGAAACTCAAAAGGGGATTCTTCACAAAATTCAGTCACTCAAAAATGGACCTTTCACAAAAATCTCACACTCAAAACTGACTCTTCACAGAAATCAGAGCTTACAAAACGATCGGGAATATTTTTTGCCGTAACTATTTTTCACAAAATTAGGAATTAGTTTTCACAAAATTCTGAACTATTTTTCACAAAATTCCAAAAACAGGACCTTGGTCAAATATTCTGGATTGACCCCTGAATGCATCAACATGTAATATAGTTCAGTCTTTTTTTTTTCATAATAGTATTGAGTATATTACTCTTACATTTGTAAAGAATGTGAATTTTATCTTTTATTTAGAGTTACATACATACATACAAACAAGCAAACCTACATGCGAAACTAATATAAAGTGCATTTAAAAAGTGAAAACAATGCAATGAGTAATAAAAATATTGATAATTTTCCTCCGATTAAGTGAGTCGGACCTTGATCCAAAGGCTACAGCAGGTCATCATATTTGTATTGGATTCTAAGTTTTTTTGCTCAAAGGAACTCTTAGCACAACTAAAATCTACAAATATCATAATATTTCAAAGCATGAATGAAAAAAAGAAACCTAGCTACTAAAAACTATACGAATTAGCAGGAAAAAAATATCTTCTAAATACAATAATGTGGGTGAAATGGTACACTAAATTAATAATTAAATACTAAAAGAAGAAAAAAAAAATAACCCATTGGCTCAAGATATATTATGATACTAGCTGCCAGGGCAGCTAGATTAGCTTCCTGCGGCATGTTGATGCATAACGTCCCCCTCTCTAACTTTTACCTCATTCTGAAGTTGTATTATTTGATATAATTTAATGTTCAGTCGATTTCAAGACATACCACGCACGTGGACCGGCGTTGCACGGGCACTTCGTGCCCTGAAAGTAGTGAGAAAAAAATTTAAAGAAACTACTCCCAGCCAAGGCGGCTCGCTTACAGGCGCTTCACGCCTTTACTTTTTTCCTATATAAAAAAAATCATTCGAATTATTGAGATGCTTCGCGCCTTCAAGATGGTGAGGAAAGTTTCAGTAAGTTCAGCTCGCTCAAAGGAAAAAAGCAGACATAGATACTCAGTTTTTAATATAAGTAGATGGCTCTTCAACAAATAAATGTTTCAAAATATTACCAGTAGCTAGCGATAAAAATTCTACGTAAGTGTCCCGCTTATGAGTTCCGTGTTTGATTTAGTTAAGCCTTCATTCAAAATTCTCATTATCATTGTTATCACTGTTTCATAGCAACGACGGTTTGCAAGAATGGATTTCATATTTAATCATTTATTAGGCTTAATCGCTTTAAACTTGACTACTTATTAATTGATATCTTCGCTAATTAAAATCGTATAATTATATAGATTGAAACTAATGAAGCTTGAAAAATTACCTATCTATCGGTACCTGGTTCGACTTTCAGTTCATTGGCGTTCAGGAGAAAGAAGCGTGACATAGAAAGATAGTTAGAAAGATAGTTAGAAAGATACTCAGTTTTTAATATAAGTAGATTGTATTCACACATACCATAAAATATTGATATCTCTCCGTCAACGTCACTTTTGAGCGAGAACGACTCTTCTTTCCCGTTGATTTTGACTTCGTAACCGGGATCGCTGATGCAGGCATCCAAGATGGCCTGAATCAGTTTCTCGTCGTTCGGGTTGCGCCAACTCAAGATCCCCATTCTGGGCTGGCTGCTACGAGCTATGATGCAGCCATTTTGCTGGTGCCTTTAAAAAAAAGAGACAAGATATATTAAGCACACACACACACATGCATACCTAAAACTCTGGGTGGAATAGGAAGGACTGGTCAAAATATCTCAATTCTCTCCCTTAAAAAATTGTGCAAGCAGGAATACATTCAGCTTGAAAGAGAATCAATCCTCCCATCCAAAAGCTAAAGCTAAAAATTTGAGTTTTAGCCCCAGAATAATATATATATATATATATATATATATATATATATATATATATATATATATATATATATATATATATTTGGGAGGAGTGGGGGGGGGGGAGAGAATCATCATAACCAATGGAATAGCAGTAAAGTACAAAAAAATTCAAGATTTTATATTCAATAAATAAAACAAAATAATCAATTAAATCTTAAAATTAATGGAAAATAAGTTCAACAAGTCCAAGACAACTAGTACAATACATATATTTAGAAGGGGGATGGGAAGAGAATCGTCATAATCAATGAAACAGCAGTAAAGTACAAAAAAAAAAATCAAGACTTTAAATTCAATAAACAAAACGAAAGAATCAAATTAAATCTTAAAAGAAACAGAAAATAGCTTCCACCAATACAGACGATACAACTAATGCAATACTTAAGCCGTAAATGGTAATATCCGTCTGTAGGACGGGTTAGTTTAACAGTTTTGCCGCCAGATGGCATAAACGTCAGGTTAAAACGTCCACCTTCCAGCTATGATTCAGTTGATCCATCACCTTGATTATGTTTGTTTACCTCTGATGAAAGTTTAGTGCTTCACTACAATTTTGCAATTTGAAAATAAAAATTTGAAAAAAATTTTTTTGTTTGGAATGCTCCAAAAAATATGTAATATGTGCGTATAAAATTTGTAACTTTGTTTTTCTTTTAATTGATTCCGAATCATGTATATATAAAACTTCTTTTGTTTTATTACATTTTTAAATATTAAAAAATTCTAATTATATCTTTATTTTCTTTTGTATTGTATTATATTGTCATAAATTATTTTCGTGTTCTTCAATTCGTTTGTGATCCTAATTGATATTGTCCCCATATTTAATTTAATAAAGTTTTAATAAACACTGAACACGAATTTTTTACTGGACTTCTACACCCCAAATGCAGAAGACAAAATAAACTTAGTCTCATAGACGGATGTTACTGGCAGTGTGAGTTAGAGGGATGTTACCATTTACAGGTTAAGATCACTGAAAAGAATACAGCTAAAAATTTAACCTCCAAACAACAGCGGGTATTCGCCTAGAGTATCGAAAGTTGGCCAAATCCTTCAGCTCGTCATCTTGTAAAGACGTAGGAACGATGATGTAAGGTGGGTAACTAGAGCAAAGCCTGAAAATTGAAACAGAAAAATAATTCAGTTAGAAATAAAATACCAAAACATTTCACAATATTTTATTAGCCAACAGCAGAGGTTTTTAACGTTTTGTAAACTCGTTGAATTCTTATTAGGTTTTTTGGGGAACTCAGTCTCACCCTGGGAGAAATATGTCTCAAAGTAGTACTTAAATAAGAAATTCAATGTCATAACTAGGGATGCACTGATTAATCTATACTGCCGTGCTGAGCACAAAGTCGCATCTGCAGCTGATATTTACACGACACTATTAGGAATAATTAAATTCCAGAACTTCTAAATGAGAATGTGATAACATGAGTATTTAATTTGATTTATATTCAGTCAAATATTGATTGCCGATCAACCAAAGGTAAAAACAGGTATGAAAAAAAATTACTTTATATGCATTGAAGTAACTACGATAGATAAAAGGATGGTTTTCTGCCAGAGTGAACCATGTGATTTTTTTTAAAGTTTCTATTTTAACATGTTTTATGAGTATTTTTATACATTAATCTAACTCTTAACCTTCTCATTGAAAAATAGCCACAGTGAATCATTATCCATAACATATATTTTTCAATGAGCAGGTTCAAAGTTAGATTAATATGTTAAAGTAGAAACTTTAAAAAAAATCACGTGATTCACTCTGACAGAAGACTATCCAAATTTATAAACCAGAAATAAATAATTTTCTGTAAACATAAATATAACATGCAGTACAAAAGTGTAGTGAGTAAAAATAAAACAAATAATTCAAAGAATGAAATATTAAAAAAAATAATCCTACAGTTGGTATACTTTTTACTAAATTAATTTTCCTATTTTGAATAAATATACACATGCAGACAATGTTACAACGTTTTTCATGTATCCATACTTTTCTCCTTAGCATAATGCTTTTAGATAACCACTAATTTTCATAAAGAATGAAAGTCTTGAACAAAATGGCGTCTGATAATTGAGCAAATTTAAATTAAAAGCACTCCTTAACCTGTTAACCGGGGAATTAGCTATTGCTCAACTCGTTTCACAATGGGAACTTTTTTTTCGCAGCAATAAGTAATATCACACCTCAAATAATAAATCACACCTCAGTAAGTAATATCACACCTCAAATAGTAACCAAAAAGCACTTAAGCCATAAATTTATTACTAATAAAAATACATAAAACACTGAAATTCACAATAAGAATATTCAAATCAGAAAGTTATTACTAACATGTAAGATACTGAAATGCAGACTAAAATGAATCCAAATTGTGGCAGCTCAAAGTATAGATCATGCAGCGCCCGTTTTCCCGTTAATAGCGCTCAAGTTACAGATTACAAGAACATGAAAATTCATGACGCATCGACAATATGACGGCATATATATAACCACTCTAAGATTTAATAGATAAGAACAACTTAGAACGTGATGCGTTCAATATATTACGATTAATTTCCATGACGAAAAATTTCGTCATGCCCATTGCTGTAGGCTTTTATGTATGACGAAATATTTCGTCATGCCTATTGCTGTAGGCTTTTATGTATGACGAAATATTTCGTCATGCCTATTGCTGTAGGCTTTTATGTATGACGAAATATTTCGTCATGCCCATTGCTGTAGGCTTTTATGTATGACGAAATATTTCGTCATGCCCGTTGCTGTGGGCTTTTATATATGATGAAATATTTCGTCATGCCCATTGCGGTAGGCTTTTATGTATGACGAAATATTTTGTCATACCCAGTTAACAGGTTAATTAAAGTACTCAACACAGCCTGGATCGGCGTGCCCTTCACGCCAAATTTTATTGAAATCAAAAATGGTGAGGTCAAGAAAATTATTGATCTGACAAAGAATTGCTGACATGTGTGTTTAGCCCTTAACTTCGCAATTTTTTAAATTTCTATGGGAAAAATATACCAGCCAGTTCTCAAGTAATAATAAAAAGGGAAATATTGAAAAAAACAATTAACCCTTTCTGGACAACATAATATAGAGTTTGGTATTTACAAATTTTAAGAATTTTGGTGTTTTATTTCTTGTTTTTAGTGGTATTAAAAATTCGAAGAGAAAAGTGTAAAGAATAAAGAAACTATGTTTGCAATAACTACAATTATTCAATAATGATAATTTCATTTTTCAAATGCAGTTCCAAAGTAAATAAGAAAATTAAAATAAAACAACAATAATAATTTTTTCAGTGAGAAACTTTAAAAAGCATTTTTGTAATACAGTCGACGCTCGATATAACGACCGTCTCCGTCCTACAGAAAACGGTCTTTATAACGAGTGGTCGCTGTAAGAGGTAGAACATAGAGTGTATTGGGATACAGTTGGGGGTTTTCTCACCGGTCGTTATATTGGGATGGTCTTTATAACGTGTGGTCGTTATAACGAGCGTCGACTGTAGTTTTTAAAAATTTCTGCGGTGGTTTGAACCCTAAAAACCCTCCCCTTAAATATGGTCCTGGTTTAGACACATGATAGGGAGATGTCCTACAAATAAGTAATCTTTTAAGACTGTTCTGCAGAACGGTTTCACTTCTGGCTGTTTGATTATTATTTTCTTTTCTTTCGAACCACAAAATCTTTCTGTACAATGTCTCCCTGATTCTGCGACAATGTCGCCGTGTTGGCAACTTTCTGCCACGGGGGCAATATATAAGTAAAATCAAATTTCTTTCAAACTTTTTAAATAAGAAAATTAAAATTACTTTTAAATGAACAATGTTTAAATTTTTCGAATTGGTAATTTATTTCGTCAATAAACAAAAGAAAGCATAAAATATAACGGATTCTTTTTATAGCAAAAACACAGTTGTTGAGGCATCAGATACTTTTATAATTCTTGTGATTTCTGGGGAAAATGATCTATGACCTAGTGACAAATAAGCACGCATTTCGTTGCAGTAATCTTTTCTTTCTGAGATAAGTTATTTGTAGGTAATTAAAAAAGATATTGAGTCTGTAAAATTAAAATAAATCATATGCTGCAGAAATGCAACAGTGAGAAGTTAAGGATTAGAGACCCAGCAATTTTGTCACATCCCGTACTGGCATTATTGAACTTAATATAAAGGGTCACACATGCATCAGGAAAATATTTTACACTAGTAATTCAACATGCAAAATAATCAGTTGATACATACTGGTAGTCCTCGTTAACTCTGCTGATTTTCCAAACACTTTTTAAGTCGAACCCCATTCTTTCAGCCTCTTCAGTGATGGTAACAAAAGAGTCTTTTGGATGACATGATGCTAATGAGGAAAAGTGTAAATTAATTTTAATAAATAAAAAAACTGCCTCTCTAATATTATATATATATATATATATATATATATATATATACACATGTATATATATCTATATGCACACATATATACATTTTAATCTTGCTTTCATCTGGTTGTAGCATAGGAAACTCAATGAATCGATTGCTTACATTTTCTAAGAAAAACATTCTAATATCCTGCCTGTCATACTTAAAGTAAGAGAAAATGAATTTGATAATGTCTTTTTGTATAAAATAAATATATATAAATACACATCAAAATCAATTTTTTTGGCAGAAAAATTACTTTTGCTACTTTATGAAAACAGTGAGATTTTAAGCTTTTCTGTTTTATTTGTTACATGCATTATTCATATATCCGTGTGCACATATAAGAACATGCATTAAATTAAATATATTAACCATTTTATGTAAATATTTTCATTAATTGATAAGCTATATTAGTTGGTAACACATGACACAAGTTTTCCTGAAAATTGTGAACTGTAAATATTACTACTAATATTTTTATTTATTTATTTTTTAAATTTTCACTTACACATGCCGAAGACCCGTTTATAGGGTCTGTGTGGCGGACATTCACAACACAGTCATCTGCACAGAGGAAGGACAAGGACAGACCAGACTGGACCCAATGATTCCAGACTTAAAATGCTTAATATGTACAGTCTTGAGCAAAGGAGAACCAGAGGGGACATTATTCAGTTGTTTAAATTTATTAAAATGAATGATGTTACGGGGTTAGATTTTTACACGGAAAGAAGGACAAAGGGTTGCTGTTTTAAGCTGTTTAAATCTCAGGCTAATCTGGAAATTCAGAAAAATGACTATTTTAGCAAGGTAGTGGGAACTTGGAACAGTTTAGCGAAGAGGTGGTAAGAAGCAAGATAGCTTTAAGAGGGCCATTGATCTTCATTGGTGTCTATAATTAGACTAGGACCAGCCCAGTTGGGCCCAGAGCCTGCGTTGCATTCGTATTTGACAGAAGTACATCCATGCCTGAGTCGGGAATTAAACCTGGGGGCCACCGCATCACGGTCAGATTCCTCTGACCACTAGACGAGGTGGCTGGCAATTTGGGCAGTGTGTCTGAATTTCTCCCAAATGAACATTTCAACCAAATAATAGTGTTCAATTTTTCTTTGGTATTGTTTCAATTCGTTATTAACAGATTGCAGCATATAACCATTGTAAATTGGGTTCTGTAGCAGTTTTAATATGACCTTTATAAAAAATGACATCGTTCACAATCTCAAGAAAAAAAGCTAAGTTTTCAAAGTTATTCCAAGCTTTCCAGTTTATGTTAATTGCTGATTTTATTTCTTCTTATAAAATGTCTTTTTAAATATTATATCGTAGGCAGAAAACACATTTTAGTAAAAACAGTATGTATCCTCTTGGGTCTATCGCAACTTTTAAGGGACGATTTTTCTTTCCTTAATAAAACAATTATTTTGTACATAATATTTTTTAAATTATTTTTCCTGTCCATTAAACACTGTTTGTAACTAGAAAACAAAATACCTTAGGAAAAAAAAATGTCAGGCATTAATAGGTTAAATTCTACAATACTCATTGGTTAAATTTTATAAGAAACTATTGGTTACAATAAATCATTCTAAGGTTACAGGCACTCGTGATTGTCACTGACTGCTCATTTATATTTTAACACTAGCTTATTACCCGGCTTTGCCCTGGTGCTTATATATGAATTATAAATGCTTTTAACTTATTTCATGCCAAATAAAATGAAATAGGTGAGCCTTAAATTGATAATTCATTGTTAATTGTAATCTTTGTTGGAAAATACGCATATTTAAATGTTTTACATTTTATCAATTTGTATTCTTAGAGGCTAATCTCTAGTACTCTATCTGTTCAAAATTGAAAGAAACTGGCCATTCTGAGACAAAAAATTTGAATTTTGAGCTTTTTGGATCTTTTAAAAACTTCAAAATCCCGTCTATATGAATTCTAGAGCATCGAGGAACCTCTGAGCCAAGTTTGACGAAAATCTGACGAAAACCGGATTTGTATAAGGAACAAGCATACAACAAATACATCCATTTATATATATATAAAAAAGCAATGAGAGGCTCACATGCTATACTTACACTGTGTTAAAGACACTATATTCTCCTTTTGAATATTTCTGGTCCAAGAGAAGAAAGAAAAGCTAAAACTGTCATCAATCTTTTCTGGAAGTCTTATTGAATTTTGAAGACGTTTGAACCATTTCAATGAATCTTCATTATTATCAAAAACACACCTAAAAAATAATAAACATTAAAATTCATTCACAGGGGGGGAAAAGAAAAGGAATGGCTCCCTGAAAGGCTTGAAACATGCTTCAATTAAATGAAAAATGTAAGAATGAAGGCTTTCACGGTCGGAGTAAATACTAGTTAAGGATTCCGGGCTGTTGTGCCGTGGTCTGAATGGCTTTAATCCATACGTTTCGATCGCAACTGCGGCGGTCATCTTCAGTGGGTGTCATTGATTAATTTGACGACTGATGCAAAATTTTGAACTGCTGCAAGATTTTAAATTGAAAACGCAGCGCCCTCTACCTTCCGGAAAAAATTCAAAGAGGCCAAAATAATTTCACGGACTTCAATTTTTTTCCCCAGATTGAATAGAGAGGCCATTGAAATTTTCAAACACCCAAATAATTTTAACAAGAAGGAGGAAGAAGTAAAAGTTAACAAGCTTTGGCATCCAGTCATCTGTCAATCCCGAGCCGGAAGGTAGAGGGTGCTGTGTTTTCAATTTAAAATCTTGCAGCAGGTCCAAATTTCGCATCAGTCGCCAAATTAATCAACGACACCCACTGAAGATGACTGCCGCAGTTGCGATCGAAACGTATGGATTAAAGCCATTCAGACCACGGCACAACAGCCCGGAATCCTTAACTAGTATAGTAAATGAAAAATGTTAGCAAGGATAAGAATGCTACATCATAACAATAAAGCATTTATTACTCAAACATTATGTATAGAGCAGTGAGTCATTAAATATAAAGCAGTTCAATAGACTTGGTTCAGGGTTCAATTAATGAAATTACCAGGAGAAGGGCAAAGCAGATGTAGATGCTAAAAGATAGCAATCAAACACTACTTGCTAAACTCTATACCTCAGAACCAGAACGACGTAAGTCCAAAAATGGCGATTTTCACTTTTTCGATGCATTGTATGTTAAATCTTACGCCGCATCGACCTACAAGGAGATTATTTTAGAAAAGAAATTCCTTCACAATTATTTAGCAGTGTTAAAAGAAGACGAGTCTATCCCTTTGCATCCATCCAACAATCGTTTTCGTCCCGCAGGAGCGCCCTTATGGGAGGTCACAGTGACCTCCCAATAATTTTTGTATTCAGCACATTTTGCTGACGATTTGAAGACAAAATTGCAACATTGAGATTATTTGTTCTTTTTAGATTTTAGAATTGTTTTTTAAAAGACGTCCAATGTTTTTCCTCACTAAATGTTATACATGTGTACGACATATGTGCATGCTTGTATTTTATCATTCGGTAAAACTGGAACTTTATTCAACAAATTGATAATTTTCCCCCTCCCAAAAATTTTAATTCGGAGCGCATCTGTTCGTCCTCTACTGAATAGTGATGAAAATGGACTTACGTTAGTCTGGTTCTGAGTTATAGAACTGACATAAGCGAATTTTTTTTTGAGCACACAAAATAAAATAAAAAATTAGTTAATGTACAGCAAAAAAGTTCACTGATACAATGTTTATAATAGCCAATTCAAAATTCTATTTAATGAGCAATTTTTGTTTCAAGCAAAGATTAATAGCAGCATAATAAAGATGATTAATAAAGATGCACTTCTTTTAGGAAAAACACCCATCCGTTTAAGTTTTTAAAAAAAGCCTCAATTTTATTGCATTACTTTTTGTGAATGTGCTGATTCACAAACAAGATTCTTTATAAGGTACTAACATCAGTAAAATCAAAAGCTTTTGGTCCTTGGTGCACCTAAAGTTAGGACATTTAAAATTTCCGGAAATTGAGGGGGGAGGGGTCCACATAATGGTACGGTTTACAAGACATACCGTACCATTGTATGGTCTCTCGCTGGTATTCTAATTTCAGATCATCTACCAGTTTCTTTTGGCTCTCTTTGCTTCCATAAGAGGATTTCTGCCTCCGGCTCGTTAATCCTATTCCATGCTGACGAGTGCCAACAAGCACGAAACTGCAGTCCATGGATGGAACAATGTTAAGTAGAATAATCTCACTAGTATTATTTCTACAGTTATATTGTTTTGTTAACTGTATGAACTGATCTGGCTTTGGTAATATTGAAGCAAGAGCAAAATTGATGGAACAGTGCGATTAGAAGTTGAAGTTAGGTGTACTGTAATGTACGGTCTTTTTCAAAGTTAAAGTTCTTGGCATTTTAACAAACTTCATTTTTCATCGGCCTCCGACTTCCTTTTATCATAACAATAACCAAGTCGGCAGCGTGATGCATTAAATATAGGTTCACACAGGACTCTTAGAACAGGCTAATAACCATGGCTGGGGAGTCGGAGGGAAAATGATCGACTTCGACTCCAGGATTTTAAAACTTCCCGACTCCTACCCCCCCCCCTTTTTTTAATTAATCTTTTTACCCTAATGTGAACGAGAAAGTCCCTAAACAGCGGTTGAACTATGAAGTATGCTCATAAAAATTTCATCCTTATTAATGGGCATAGCTAGGACTCACATTATTAAGGAAGGGGGAGCAAGCAAGGGTACCCTAATTAGTTCATGAGCTAGCAGCGTCAAAAAAAACAACCATTTTAAACGTCTGGCTCTTTAATATATCTTTCCCTATGCTCTTCTAAGCAGCATGCTGATTATCTGGCAGCCGAGAGCGATTGCGTTTTTTACTGCGCATCACACTTGTACTGGTAAAAATAGTGATTTTTAAGTCGTTTTTTGACCTCACCATTTCCGATTTTAACAAAAATTGGTGTGAAGTAGGGATGCACTGAGTAGCATTTTGCCGAGTACCGAGTTGCCGAGTACCAATTGTTTTTTAAAAAATCATTGACAAAGAGCGGTACAGGGTTAGAAATCATTACAAAATTTTACTGGTCTTCTCGACCAGTGAACAGGAATATATATTGGTTAACAGACAACATCACTGGTCCACTTTAAATCATTAATCACATTTTTTTTCTTAAAAAAAAAAATGGTGGTCCTTGGAATGTTTATTATTTTTATGGTGATTCGAGGCGAGTTTTACTGGTCTGGAACCAATGGACCAGTAGTAAATTCGAACCCTGACATATGAACTGATCATTGGGAATGGACCTCTATATGATAGTTCTTAGACCAAAAATCCCACTGAATTTAACTTATGCATTGTTTAAAATATTATTTATTTTGTCAAAAATTTTAGAAAAAAATTATTTTTAAAATGAATAAATATAAAGTAGGTATCAATTAAGTTGGAATTATATAAATCTATTATTGATTAGTTCTAATTCTCTAAACTTGTTCGTCAACTTTCTGGCAGTGCTTTAAAGTCTCAAATGCACAAGAAAATGTCAATAGTGAAAATACCAACACTGAATTCGAATATGAAGAGATGTTAAAGAAATAGTTGGAGTCTTTCTTTTCTGGAGAATTACTAAATAGAACAAATAGTCCTTTTGCCTGGTGGAAAAAAAATAAAAAATGTTTCCTAACTTATGCAAACTAGCAAAAAAGTTTCTTAGTGCACCTTCAACTAGTGTGTACAGTAGGGTGGTCACAAAAAATCAATTTTCGAATTTCTTTTGCGGCACCCCCCTAAAATGTGCCAATAGGCTAGAAAATGAGATTTGCAAAGTTTTAGCTTAATCGGATAATATTAACACGTGCCGCAAAGAGGGTAAAGTTAAGAAAAACAGCGATTTGTAGCCAAAAATCGTAGTTTTTACTCTGTAAAACCAAAAATACTGATCCTAGAAGCTTTATTTTGGTCTCATTTTGTAGGAAATTTTATTTTCTTTAAATTTAATTGTAGTTAAAGTTTCGAAAAAAATGATTAAGTATTTTTCAGAATTTTCACAAGTCAGGCTGCAACGCAAATCCTCGAAAATGCTAGTAATATGGGGAATTTTTTTTTTCAACTAATCTTTTGAGGCACCCCCCTAAAATGTGCCAATAGACTAGAAAATGAGACTTGAAAAGTTTTAGCTTAATCGGATAATATTAACACGTGCCTCAAAGTGGGTAAAGTTACGAAAAACGGTGAATTTTTAGCCAAAAATCGTAGTTTTTCCTCTGTAAAACCAAAACTACTCATCTTAGAAACTTTATTTTGGTCTCATTTTGTAGGAAATTTCATTCTCGTTAAGTGCTATCCCATTCATTTTTGCTATCATGTCCAAAGTATTTATTTGGCATTTTTTAGTTAAATCGTAGAGTATATCAAAAATAAGAAATTTTCATGCAAAAACATAAAAGCATTACAATATTCAATTACATTTATTTGTTCTTTCTTGGTTTAATATTTTTTCATTGAAAAGGATTAAATCAAAGGAACATTAATATTTAAATGTAATAAGTTTCTGATTTGCAATAAAGGAACTAAGGAAGTCAGTTAAGAAGATAAAGCAAAAAGTTAAAATGACAGTATAAGTTCTAAGGCATTTTATTACTTAACAACTTTGCTACAGTATACATAATAATACAACTATTCCTGACATAAAATTTACGGTGGTAACGGCTTGGACATACTAGCCTTTGACGAACCTGGAAAAATGTGTCTGCATTTAGCTATTACTTGCAACAGAAACTGTCTTTGCTCTTCGTCGTTTGTTAAACAGGAATTAAAGTCTTGAATTAATTTTACGCCTCTTTCAGCTGTGTCATTCACTACCCTTAGACCGTTCACTATATTCTTTGTTCTAATATAATGTTGGTTTTCACACCATTCATCGAGATCAGTACTTAAAAATTCAGTATTAATTGCGAATCTTTGAAAAAATGTAATGTTTGTCGAGAAACAAAGTAGTCTATTTCCTTATCCAATAAACTATTGACTTCATTCAAATTGAGCTGTGCTCTAACATCCCTATCATCACAATCATCTTCATCATCTTCTACTTCAGACAATAATTTTGCAACCATGTTTGTTTTTATCCTTTTTTCTAAATTATCGTCAAAAAAAGAAAATGCAACTTGCTCCGAGTTGAGGTACCGCAGATGCTTAATAACTTTATAAAGTGCCGTGTCACTTTCGTCTATATTCTTGTATTTAACCAATGATTTTAATAGTTGGAGGTCTTGATTGGGGGCCATGGCTGGATATTGGGTAACTTTTACGTAAATATTAACTATGAACAAACAAACATCTTCAATGCCTTTTTTCTCTGAATCCGTTAAGGAAAACTGATCCCTAAATAGATATATTTTTAGAGAATAAATGGCCTTTGATAATTGGCCATCTGGCGTGATGAATAGCGCCAGGTACTCGAAAAGTAACTTGGTTTGGAGGAAGACTCCTTAAATAAATCAAGCAAAGTTGAAGAAATTCTTTATAGTCATCCCTAGGTTGCCGCTGTTTCAATTGTTCAAAAAGAATTTCGTCCGGATTGCTTATTTTATTTCTTATATTATCGTCTACTGCTGCTTTAAATTGCTTCTTATCTATCCGAGACCATTCAGCTTGAAATTTTTGAAAGATCGTTAGTTGAGGACCAGTGGATGCACCAAATTTGCAAACAAAAATTGCCTTTAAAATAATTTCTAATACGTGATGGCGACATGATAAATACAGAAGGTTTTTCTGAAACAATTGTTCTAACAGAACACAGGTTCCCTTTATGCTCCCAGTATTTACAGAAGTAGTGTCAAAACACATTGCCTGAATTTTTTCAACTGCTCCCCACTCTTCGACTGTCGAAAATACAGCTTTTGCTTGAATTAGGCCCGTGCTGTTTTCTATTGTTCAGCGCTGACTCCGTGGAGGAAGCAAAGTTCCGATCCGTATTTCATGGTTTATGCAGCTAATTTCAGGCGTTTTACAAATCAGTTATTTGTTTTAGTAATGACTTTCAGAGACATAATTAGAGTATATATTCCTGATATTATTGCTGCCTTTTCTCTAAAAAGTTAATATTACAAGTAGATTCGAACAAATTTACTGCAAGAAGTAATGAAATTTATATTTTAATAATTAATTCATTTTATGCGATTTTGAGGATGTACGCGTGACCTGACTTCAAAAATTCTGAATAATACTTAATCATTTTTTACCAAAATTTGAATGAAGTTAGACTTAAAGAATAAAATTTCCTATGAAATGATACCAAAACTGCGGTTTTAGGACGAATGGTTTTCATTTTATTGAGGCAAAACTACGATTTTTTGCCCAAAAAAGCTGTTTTTCTTAACTTTACCCTCTTTGCGACACGTGTTAATATTATCCGATTGAGCTAAAACTTTACAAATAACCTTTTCTAGTCTAGTGTCACATTTTAGGGGGGTACTGCAAAAGATTAGTTGAAAAAAAAAATCCCCATGTTGCTTGCAATTTAGAGGATTTGCGTTGCAGCCTGATTTGTGAAAATTCTGAAAAATACTTAAAATTTTTTTTCGAAATTTTAAATAAGATTAGGCTTAAAGAAAATAAAAAATTCCTACAAAATGAGACCAAAATAAAGCTTCTAGGATCAGTAGTTTTGGTTTTACAGAGTAAAAACTACAATTTTTGGCTAAAAATCGCTGTTTTTCTTAACTTTACCCTCTTCGCGGCACGTGTTAATATTATCCGATTAAGCTAAAACTTTGCAAATCTCATTTTCTAGCCCATTGGCACATTTTAGGGGGGTGCCGCAAAAGATTAGTTGAAAAAAAAATTTCTCCATGTTACTTGTGACTACCCTAGTGTACAGCGAGAGGGTTTTTTCCGAGGCAGGTTATATTTACAGCAGTCTGAGGAATAAGCTTTCACCAGAAAATGCTGAAAGATTAGTTTTTTTGCACCATAATTTAAGATACAACAATTTCAATTATTAAAATATTTTGCTGGCATTTTCCCTTTTTTTCATTAAATATTAGACAATCTTTTTCTCACCCTAATAAAAATGACTTAATTTTACTTCTCTGTGTTATCACTATGCCACAAGTTTGAATCTGCAAAACCATGATTTAAAAAATTCGTAATCTAAATTTTTAATGATTAGAAATATATTGGAATATGATTGAAAGTTTCCTTTTAATGAGTTTATTAATATTCATCTTAAGGATCACTTGGACTGTTCCTGACCAAAGGTAAGTTCCCCTACACCAATATGCGATATGAAAAAGTTAATTACATTTGCACATTCTTAGTTAATTTTCATACTGATTTGGTATTATAACTTTTTAAAAACTTATATGTAGAATTCAGTCATATTTTATAAATATATTAATTGTAAATGATTACATTATATATATATTTGCATATTTTTATTATTGAAAAATGTGTCTTGAACTATTCAATTTTCTACAATTACTCGGTATCGGCCGAGTACCTGATTCAAATTTGGCCGAGTACCGAGTACTCGGTGCATCCCTAGTGTGAAGGACGCATATGACAAGATAAGTAAAATCCTGCCAATTTTTAGATTTCTACTTCCAAAATTGTACGAAATACAGAGCTGTTAAATAAAATAATTTTGGAAAAAAATAGAACCGACTTCAGTTGGAAATTGCTCTAAAAAGTAAAAAGTAATTTTTTTTCTTTGAACACCATCGAAACTACTTTTAAACATAAGTTTTGAAGTAGGCGCAAAAACAATGTATAGAATCATACGCAACTATAATTCAACTATATACATTTTAATGGATCCAGGTTCTTTAAAAGCATTCGCATACATTTCATTCATTACCACACATTCGTGTACTGGTACAAATATTCTGCTTTTAATTTTCAATAGTTTCTCTGAAAAATGTTGGCAAAATATGGTTAAATATCATTTGACCTACGGTTTTTGCGCCGACTTCAAAACTTATGTTTAAAAGTAGTTTCGATGGTGTTCAAAGAAAAAAATTATTTTTTACTTTTTAGAGCAATTTCCAACTGAAGTCGGTTCTATTTTTTTCCAAAATTATTTTATTTTATTCTTTTTAGTGTAAGTGTACTTATGAAATAAGGTAATGTTTCCATTACGGACTTCACCTAATTTTTCTTGTATACTAGCTTAATCAAAGCCATTTAAAAAACAACGGTTTGTCAACTAATTTATATTTCAAAGCAATTCTAGTTTCTCGTTGTTCATAAGATTTTAACACATACTACGTACGTTACCGCTAATGAGTTTCATGTTAGATTTAGTTAAGCCTTGGTTCAAATTTTTCATCATGATTACTATTAATATTGCTGTTGCGAGGCAAAAATTTTTGCAACAATGAATTGAAAATTTAATCATTTAATGGGGAAATGACATGAAATTTACTGTTTTCCATAATAACTTTTTTTCTAGTGAACAAATATCGTCATATGAGTACATGGTACCTAAGTTACACCATCTCCTATCGATTTAAAAAAAATCGTCCAAATCGGTTCAGTAGATCATAAGTTATGTGCGAACAAACAAAAAAAAAACATACGCTTTGAATTGATAACCTCCTCCTTTGTTGAAGTCGGTTAAAAATGAAATAAAGTCAAAAATTTTTACATACAACTTCTTTTCTATTTATAGTAGAATAAAAATTCAAAAACTATTGTAAAGGCAAGAAACAGAGCTTTCCATTGATATATAACATGACCTACGTACGACAGGTTTAAGTTTCTAACTGCCCCAAAATGGTTTAAAAAATCAGTTTTTTCAGCAAAAATGTGTACAAAAACGTAACCACTCTCAGCCGCCAGACATCCCGCAAGCTGATTAGAAGAGCATAGGGAAAGAAATATTAAAGAGCCAGACGTCTTAAAATTTTCACTCGAAAACGTTTTTAGCTGTTAGACTAGATGGGAGGCGATTATAACCTCCCAAAGTGTTCCAATTCTCTCATGAGTTCTCGGATGTCGTTTCACGCCATTTACCCTAATTGTCGGCGGTCACTGTTACTTCTGAAAAAGTCCATGTATGACCAAGTACAAGAAAAGAGGGTACTTATGAATTAACTCCACAGCAACTAAAAATTTGGTGGGGTTTTTGGCGGTTTTATATAACCACTCCTGTAAACAACAACAGCCAGAATTAAACCGCTAAGTCTGTTTTTTCCATCAAATCTGTAGCTGCAGTGGAGTTAATACGTTAGTACCGAAAAAAGATTATGCTTACCTAAACGTACGTGCATCTTTACAATATATAAACAGGTAAAATATATCTTTGCATTCAATATAGTCGATCAAACTGAGAGGAATATTAAAAAATGTCTTTTCACTATGGTACAAACGATAATTTGTCAAAATGATAAGTCCTTCAGAAGTTTGGCCTCTAAATATTGCGCCCTCTCCAGGTAAGACGGTAAATGGCACAGAAAGAATTCCATCGTCAGAGTTGAACTTTGGAAGTGGATAGACTTTATCGGAATCAACTACTTCGATTTCTTCTGTGGATGTTTCAGCCATAACCTGTAAGAAATTTTGGTCATCATTCCACTTATATTTAGAAAAGATACAGATACACACATTTTATGGAATACTAGCTAGCAGGGTGTCAATGATTTAAATCAATTGATTTAAATCATTGATTTAAATCGCGATTTAAATCAATTGATTTTTGTAAAAAAATCATCGATTTAAAGCACTTTTTATTTTAATCCTTATAAAGTTCTCGTAGAGACAATCCCAATTTCATTATTTTTGCCACTTTCTTTTAGAGCTTTGATTTCCATTTAATGAATCGAAAAGTAATCCTACTCATCCCCCCTCCACAGATGGTGGAAGGTTGCAGTTTTGTTTTTTAATTTGCGGAAGTACTTTAAGGTTGTAATTCACACTGTAAGAAATAAAATGTATTTTTGCTTCGCTTCTTGGATATTAGGTAATAAACTACTACCAGGTACCTATTTTTAGTAGAACAAAATCGTAAATGGCCCCTAAAATTTTGAAAAATGTTCCTAAAATTCCCCTAAAATTTTTGAAAAGTCAACTGCAAGCCCTTTACATATCTTAGAAAAAAAAAAAAAAAACACATCAGCAGCTGGTTATTTCCCATCTCTACACTTTAACAATTGTTGTATTTCTTAATTTCTTTCTCTTTTTTTTATTTTCATTACAGTTGAAAAAGTCATAGTTAATTTTAAAATTTTTGCATATAAATTTTTCATTTTACTTCACATTTTATTAAAATTTCATGTAATGCTGCTTAATATCTTTATTTTCTGAAAATTTTCTGTATAGTGTTTTATAATTCTGTTAATATTAAAAGTGATTAGAATCATATGTATTTGCATTGAATGCGGTTTTATATCATATTTTTTTGGTGAAGTTTTACTTCAAAGGTGTTTTTGTATTTTTAAAAACTTAAAGGTAAATCGTTCATAAATGTAAATTTTAATTAATAATTGAAGTTTCTAATTTTTTTTAATAAAACAAATCTGATTTAAATCAAAAAAATCTGATCTGATCTTTAATATTAGAATAAAAGAATTGGCGAAAAATGTGGTTTTAATAATCATAATGGAGAAAAGAAATTCTAACAAAAAACCATCATCAGAACTTAAGAGTATCATATTTTCAAAATGCAACAGAAAAAATAAAAGTCATTTATTAGAATAAAAGTGAAATTATGAAAAAGCTAATTTATAATTTTATTAGTCAGGAAAAAATTCTGAACTAAAAACAATTGCTAGAACTTTGTTGTAACAAGCATTCAAAATGCGCAATGGATAGAAATAAAAGTCTTAATAAAAACAATTGTTAGAACTTCAGTGTAACAGGTATTCAAAATGGCAACAGAAAGAAATAAAAGTCTTTGAATTGTAAATAGTTCAAAAATTTAATTAAAATTTTAATTAAGATCTCAGCTAATTAAAGTCGTACAATGATTGTTATTGTCTTCCTTGGAAAATTTCTAATTGGATGGTACTTCTTCCAATTCTCTACTCTCAGTGGTTTTTGAGGAGTTCAAACTTCAGACAGACGGACGGACAGACAGACCTAAACAGATTTTAATTACAGAAACATTAAATATACCGCTAACTCGGTTATTCCATAATCCAAGGACTGCAGTTTCATGCTAATTGGCACTCTTCAGCATAGAATAGGATAAACCGAGCTGGAAGCAGAAATCCTCTTCTAGTAGCAAAGAGAGCCAAAAAAACTGGTCAGTAGCATGAAATTAGTACACCAGCGAGAGACCCGGTACGGTACAACTCGTAAATAAGGCAGAGCGCAATCATTTATGTTTGATGATGTTAATTAATCACTATTGAGACCTAAAAATTTCGTTTGTCGCATGTTGGCAACATTCAACAACTTTAATTTCTATATTTTAGAGTTGCTCTATACTTGTAGATCAATTGAATTAAGCCATTTTTATATTATTGCCAGGGATGAAAATAAACAAGCCGCCAGGGTTTCAGCTACCGTAAAATCCCGAAAGTAACCCCCCCATTGATTATAACCCCCCTCCCCCTGTTTTGGAAAAAAGTGAAATTTCTCTTATCCTGAATATACTGTATAAAAAATCTCGATTATAACCCCCCCACCTGAAATTTATCAGTTTAGTTTTGAAAATAGGGGGGGTTATTTTCAGGATTTTAGGTTGAATTTATCGCAAATGCAAAAATACTACCTTAAATTGCAAAAATCGGGTGAGGTATTTCAGCTTTTCTGCTCAAATATCCCCAATTTTAGCTTTTTCGCTAAGAGAATTTTAAAACTCAACCTAAACCAGTTGAACGTCCCAAAATCAAGATGGTACCACCTTTAAGAGAGAAGCTGTTTTTTTTTCGAAAAAAGTAGTAAAATAAAACTTATAGGTAGACCTAAGACCCCTATATAGACGAGCCAACACATCAAGATTAAGTTTGACCACTTTGGATCCAGCACATGTTTGAGGGTTGTCTTTTTTGGCGAGTTATCGCTTTTTGGTAATTTTTTACGTGAATTTAACAAAGCTTGGCAATGTCCCGAAACTTTGCTCTGATAACCACAGCTCCGCAACAATGAAAAAGGAAAGTAAAAGCAAATGAGTTGGATCCAAAGTGGTGAAACTTAAGCTTGATGCGTCAGCCTGTATATATAGCGGCTCTAGGTAGACCTATAGAAAATATTATTCCACTGTGGGTATGGTGCCAGTCTGTAAGGTTGCGCTTGCCCCAATGTGCTACAGGTGCCCAACACATGTTGGCTCGGGACCAAAAATGCGATTGCCGGAGGGTGCTAATGTCTGACTACGAAGAGGAGAATCAAGGACTTGGCTTCCAAGTTCCAACACAAAAAAGGTTGCCATAAAAAGGAGCAACAGCACAAAATTGAATTTTACGTCAGGGTTTGTGCTACAGTAGTGTTTTTCAAAAAATGCGAAAATACCATCAAAATTTCGAAAATGAAGCAAGGCCATTTTCGCTTTTTTGTTCCGATATAATAAGAACAAAAAACAATGCATGATCCAAGAGAGAAAGCAAACATGGTGAGATCTAACTGAATCTTATTATAAATCACAGCCAACATGTATAAAATGCTATTAATCTAACAGTATATTGCCTTAATCAAGAATAAAATCCCCCTAATAAATGCATTATTAATGATTAAAAAAAAAAAACTTGTTTTCTTTTAATGTGAACTATAGTTCTAAATGTTTCACTTTAAATTAAAAAAAAAAAAAAGTTACCTACTATGAATTTATTTCTTTAAAGTTGTCAAGGCTGAATTTTGAATTTAACTTTCAACAGAAGATGAAATACATAGACTACCGTATATACTCGCGTATAGGTCGAGAAATTTAGTCCTTAAAATGAAGATGAAAGTTAGGGGGTCGACTTATACGCGGGGCAGAATTTCCGAAAATTTTTCACGAACAATTTTTGGGAAAAAAACACTCAAAAACGAGAAGATTTTTCCGATTCAGTCCAACTATTTTAAACAGATGTTAAAGAAGTAAATACTCATACATTCTACTGTATTTTTGCATGGTTTGATTGTGAAATAAAGAATAAATAATTGCAATAAACGACCGACGGCATGAAAAGTGCGGGAATTGCCGGATTCGCGAATTTCCGATTGATGGTGTTTACCATTTTTTTACCAAACTGAACTCTTTTATATGCCAGAATGTAATACGGCTGCATCACAAAATTTTATTGATAATAATACAAAATAAAAGTAACAGATAGCAAAAATTGTAACCGCAAAATCGAACCTTTACAAAAACTGCGATCGTAAAATCGAACCCTTTACAAAAATCGCGATCGCAAAAATGAATCCTTTTTATGAAAAATAATGACAATCGTGCTATTTTCAACACAAGAATGCTCACTGCATTTCTTTTTCCTTCTTTTTAAAACGTTTTTATTCAAAAATCGGGGTAAAACGTTCCCGGATCGGTCCCGATTTACAAAAATTGATGTGTTATTGATGTAAAATTCACATGTGTGGTTTTTGCCGAATAAGTCAGAATAGCTCGTAGATGGCAGAATTTTTTCCTACTAACTTGACACTTCATCGTTATATATTTAGGACAATTCACACAATACTTTAATAAATTAAAGCTTACATGTTATTCAGACATATAAAGCTATATTGGTACTTGTCCATTAGTTGGGCGCAAGCAAAAAATCAGCAAATAACGTACAATTCTGTCTAATTTCTTACAACCATATTAGTTTACTAGGGGTCTGTCCAGGATTTTTCACAGGGTCCGTTTTTTGTGAAATGCTAAATAATTTTGTAAAAAATCAAATAATTTTGTAAAAATCAAATTATGAAAAAAAAAAAAATGTAAAAATAAAGTTTGAATTTAATAAAAAATAAAAATAAATTTCATTTATTTTCCTCTTAAAACATCGAATTAAACATCAAAAATGCGAAAAATCCGATTCCTGTAGCGGATGCAAAGAGATTGCAGTTTTCAAAGTGATGGCATCAAAAACATAAAAACGGCATATAAAAGAGTTCAGTTTGGTAAAAAAATTTTTAAAGGTCTATGATAAACATAATATAATTATCTGTTAATAAAATTAATGCAAAAAAAAAAAAAAAAAAGAACCGATCCATTCAGTGTTTAACATTAGACTCACAAAAGAACAGTTAATTTTGCTTTAAAAATAATAATCTGAACAAAAAATGAAGTGAATTTTCAGTTATTTGCCTCCTAATAAATAGTAATTCGCTTGAAAAATAAGTAAAATTTGATTTTCATGTCGGAAGTGGCGATCGCATTTTTCAAAATGAAAGCATCAGAAGTATAAAAAAGGTAAATACAATAACTTATTAAAGTCAAATAATTTTAGAATTCCATTTCATCAAGTTTATATGATGAATGTCATTAATAATCACCGACATATTCGCCAAAAATTCAGAGGAAAAAATACGAAAGTAGGGAGACGTAGCAAAACAGACAATACGAGACTTCCAATATTAACAGACGAAAAATACATTAATTATTCCTAAATATAACCAAAACACCACCCTTGCAAGCATAAAAAAAACAATTTTCTGCCGAAATAAGGTCATAAGGTCAAAACGTCGCACCACGTCAGACGTAAATAATTTTAAATAGCTGGTCCCTCTATCAGAAGAAATCCCATTTTTTCTCCAACCCTTGCAATCTGTTTGCAGTTCTAAGTTCATTTCGTAGATAATTACTATTATTTATTCCTTTTTGTTCAAATTAAAAGCAGGGAGAAAACTCCTTACTCTGCATTTCCAGAGAAATCTGTAACAGCAACATTGCAGCGAGACATTTTGATTTGCATAAGATAAAACAAACAAAAGTATTAATTTCTTTAAAAGCCAACAACAAGTGCTACATTTTCCATTTAAGATTTATCGCCCAAGCATAGCAGACAGGAAGTGTGCCGCTGCCGACTTTTTTTTTCCTTGTAAAAGTGGCAGATAAGCGAATCCCTTCTTTAACTTCAGAAAAGGCCCAAAAATTATGGGCTTTTTACACAGAAATATGCTATGAGTTATTTTGATTTCAGATTTGCTTTTTGAATGGGTAATGGGCGAAATGTCCATTTAGTTTGATCAGCATTTTGTGAAGGGTCCGTTTTGCTGGATCGTATTTTTGTGAAGGGTCCGTTTTGCTCGATCGTATTTTTGTGAAGGGTCCGTTTTGCTTGATCGCATTTTTGTGAAGGGTCCGTTAACGGACCCGAATTTCCTCTGGCCAGACCCCTGTTTACAGTTGAACGTTTTCGACCTTTGTTTGGTTTTATTGGGTTTTATGGCTCTTGTGCCATTATTTAGCGATAAGTACCCTTTATGATGTTGGTGCAGTCTCAGGGATAGGAAGGGGTTCGAGAAATGTACCCAAGGCAGCCCTGAAGCGAAACACAGTAGCACGACACATAGTTTTCCAAACAAGTATGAACATGGCTTTTCTTTTTAGAAGACCCGATTGACAAGGACCACTTATATCTCTTTTCAAAAATTATGTGGATTTATTCTTACTAAGTAATTGAAATTATCCTGTTAGTATTGTTATGTTGTTTTCAAACAAAAAAGAATTGAAAGGAAGAAAAAATCACGTACTGAAACTAGTTTTTGTAGCATGGATGGTAAACACTAGAGTCAAAACACAACACAGAAAACACTCAGCCGCGGATGGAGCACCCCGCACCGGCCTGGGCATTTATCACAGATCGGCCCCTGATATATATATATATATATATATATATATATATATAAAAAGTTCGTAAATTTTAAGTCAAAATTATGCTTTCTTTTACATTTAAAAATTTCAATGATGAACATGCAAATTTACACACAAACCAAACATTTTTTGCTATTTAATATAAAACCACTATGCGTATACAATTAAAAAAAAATTACTACCACAAATTTTTAATACTTACAGTTACTCCGATTATCCATAAGTATAAATAAGTAATTGAACTTTAAAATAAAGGTACACTATTACTACGCATTCGATCGCGTACTGCTTCTCGTAAGAAAAATTGTGACAAAGATCAACTAATGGAACTTGAACACTGATCCGGCCTCTTCATAATCATTTATACAAAATCTTTTGATGCTTTTGAAGGAAGAAATTGTTTTAAAAAGTGCACTGTAGCTTAGAAATATGACAACAAACTCTTTTTAGAATTTTGCTTTTTAGAGCAATGTTGTCAATCACTGCTTCATTATCAATATTTTGTAAAGAATCTTTTTCTATTTTCATGAGCATAAATGACTCTAACCGTTCATCAGCTAAAGTATTACGTATGCTAGTTTTTATGAGCTTTAAACTGAAAAAACTTCTTTCGCAAGCCACTTGAGTAATAGGTAGCGTTAACAACTTGAGTAATAGGTTAAATTGATAATGCAGTAGTTAAAGCTGAATAACAATCTTTGAACAAGTTATACTTAATGCGTACTTTATAACAGCAAATAACGCAATTTTGAGTTTTTGAAAGAAATGGAAGCAAGCTTTTCATCAATTTCATGGTCTGATTCTTTTTCATCATCACTGTTTTCTTGCTGTTGCGACTCATACATTTCATATTGATTTTTTATAATTTTTCTAAGTTTAGGCCAATTTTGAGCGAAGTTAGTGTATTCTTCCTCTAGTCGTTCTGGAGTTGCAGCTTATTTAAACTTTGAAATTTTTTTAGATAAGTACTCAAAAGATGTTTTTGGAACTAAAGGTTTCTCAGTAGAAGAAAAATTGTCTGGTGAGAGAAACGACAAACTTCGGCCTAACTCTAATTTTTTTTAAACCTGGTTTCTATCGAATTCACTACGCTATATACATAATCACATTAAAAACTTCAATTTTAAAGTGCTCATATTCATTCCAAGGTTTTTCGTCGCTTGTTGTTTCTCCACTCATTTTCTTAATTTTTCTCCTTCTTTTACTGCTCAATTCATTTTCAATGTAGACGTCATTCTCACTTTCATTTTCTAGCTTATTTGAGCAATTTTCAACAAAATTTTGAGAAGCTTGAACAATATTGTCGAAATCTCTTTGAATTTCTTTCAACTGTTCGAAAGCGTTTTTGATCATACCATTGCAAACTAATATGTTTAGTCCCTCTGTTTGTAAATATCGTAAAATGAAGCCCCTGATTTTAAAAACTCTTAAATATATTTGAGATAAAAGAATGGTTGAAAACTTGGTAAACTTATCTTTTAAATTTTTAGCAGTAGCTCTACTGTCGCAGTTAATTTGTTGGCAATTTCCTATCTGATTTAAAGCCAGAAGAAGCTTAACATATAGAGAATCACTTGGGTCGTCATAGGATCCAAAAATTCGTTTAAGGGCATTTTCTTTGGCCCACCAGCGTGTTTCACCTATTACTTTAAGTCTTATTAAAAAATGGCGTAAGTAGTAAAATTCAGACAGGCCGCTTGTTGCAACAAAAAGAAAAAAAGAAAAAAACGCCACAAGTTTTAAAATTTAGACCGGTCGTCTGCCCGACTAAAATAAAAAAAATAACGCCACAAGTTTTAAAATTTAGACCGGCTGACTAAAAAAAAATCCCTCGCTTGTAAAATTTACACCGGCCGACTAAAATAAAATTTAAAAAAAAAACGCCGCAAGTTGTAAAATTAGACCGGCCGTCCGGCCGACTAAAAAAAAAAAAAAAAAGAAACGCCACAACTTTTAAAATTTAGACCGGCCCACCGGGAAAATGCCCGGTTGCCCGCCGGCCTCATCCGCCCCTGAAAACACTACAATAGTCGAATTTATGGGCCCTCTGTAAATTGACATCGGCTAAGCTTGACATTTTCGAGGGGTACTTGCGTATTAACTCCACCGCAGCTGCAGATCCGGTGGTTAAAACAGATTTAGCAATAACGTTCGCACGCGCTTGCAGTTATCTAAATCCGCCAAGAAAATCCTACAAATCTGCAGCCACGGTGGAGTTAATACGTAAGTACCTTTCGAGGTCTTGGGTTGTTGAGTCAACGAGGTTTTACTGCATATGCTTCCGTAAACATGGCCTTAACTACAGACATAAATCAAACGGTCCTTCTTACGTATCAGAAAAAGTGCTTTTAACTTCACTTTCCCAAAATTTTGAACAAGTTCAGGAAAAACCAAGAATGAGAATTTTCATTCCAGAACAAGCTTCTAAAATTAGGACAATCCTGATAAAATCAGGATATCTAGGCAGAGTTAGATAATATAGATAGATACACATGGGGCACATGTGCATAGAAACATTCACTGCTGTGCACATATATTTGCTATAGATATGCGTATTGTTCAATGATTCTTAATCAACATTGGTTATTTTCAAAGTTTGCAGATAAATTCATGAAAAGAGTTCCCTTTTTGCTTTCACGGATACATGATTGAAAACAAAAGCCTTTTTATACTTGCAGATAGTTCTGAATAAAGTGTGAGATACCTTATATTTTTATCTGATTGAATCTAGACTAAACTATGACACTAACGGAAAACATACAACAATTGCTTGCTAACAGTATTTTGATTACCTAATTTATTTCATAAATCTGAGCTAAAAGCATAATAAATCTTAATTTGGGAGAAGTTGTCACGCTACTGCCTTATAAAAGTATCTCTTTACTGTGAGAAACATCTTATCTTTCAGAATTTACTTATGTAAAAGTATACAATTTTCTCAATCCAAAATTAACCACATCAAAGGTTAAATTCTAGGTAGAAAACAAATATTGCATATGAGATAGCGCAAAAATAGTTTAGAATCAAAAGTACTATTAGGTGAAATAGTACAATTTTATGAAGTTATAAAATTGTTTACCTAATATTTTCCAATGAGCAGTTGTGGCAACCAAACTCCATTCACAAAATATATTATGCATTGATATTAAGTAAATATTTGAACAAAACCATAGATTAAAATGATCGAAGATAAAGCACTTGCCTTAGCTAAAAAGTTATCCTACTTCTTGCATTCAGTCTATGTTTGCACAGCACGTACGTATCCACTCGTTCAAATGATTGAAGGAATATGCAGTCACAACAAATAAAAAAGAAAAAAAAATCAATGCTTTGAAAGAGCGATATTTATAACTTGAATCAAAAACAACGGAAAATATGCTTTATAAAATTTCTTCACTGATGTTATGACAGCTCTTTCATATGTGAAAACAGAAACCAAACTGCAAAATACTAAACATGGCGGACGACTTGCTTCAACTAATTGTTGCGAAGTTTTCTAAATAAACGTTTAAACCATGCTTTTGAGAGGAAATATGTGGTCAAAATTCTTCAAAACACTAAATAAAAAATTGAAAACACTATCAAATATTTTAATCAGTAAGAAAATCTCAACTTTACTTCCATCTGAACCGTGAATAGCGAGAAACGATTTTAACCGAGATTTGGGACCTTTAATAAGGTTGTTGCTAATAAAATTGTCATTTTTCTTTGTTTTTTGAGAAATTTTTTTGCAAAACTGTTTAGCTGTTATCTTTTTGCTCTTGTGTATTTTATTCCAAAAAGCATTTGCGTAGATTTATGCAAGTGAAAAGAAAAAACTCAGAAGGACATTTTCTAAAGCTTAACCAGGATGCCGATGTTACAAGTAACCGTTGTATTCCGGTCTAACGATCAGTGGTTGGATTACTGGAGCGCCACTGAAATGCTTGGTTACTTACCTTTGGTTTCAGATGCCAGTCTCGAATAATTGAACGATCTACGCGCTGAGCCGTATTCATTTTCTTAGTTTCCATAGAAACGCTTTTAAGATTTATTTACACACGATGGATAGTTTCAAGTCTGTTTACTTGAGAGCTTGCGAAGATTTGAAAGTTGTACCAAATTCACATCTCCTGTTAAGATTAAATGAGTAAGTGTCCCTTTTTTCTAGATGTAATCACTGCTTGTTAAAATGTAACATGTATTCATAGAATCAATGCATGTAAATTAGAACTATTATCGCAAAATTTGAACCTTATAAAATTGTATTGCCATATAAGTTTCACTTTATTTCGAACAATTACTTAAATAACCAAAAATACAAGTTGGAAATTATGTTATCTTTCCTATTTTTGTGCAGAGTGAATGAAAAATTTTGGAATGCAAATTTAGATTGAACAGGCCATTTTAATCTAAATTTAACAAGACTACATTTATAATTTTAGGTCTTTATTTACTTTTGTACACAAAATCTTATTTACTTTGTTGAATAGATTTGATAAATGTAGTGAAATTTTAGAACAATTTTACCTTTTTTGAGTACTTATGCACGAAATAACTAGTAATTAAGATGAAAAGTAAGATTTATTTTTAGCAGAAAGTTTTACTTATTTATTTTTCATGGCAGCCTCTTAATATAGCACTTTGTTTTTAGAGCTGGAAATAAAACAGTTTTGAATTTATCTGGCATTGAATTCACCTATGACTCTTGCCGAGCAATTGGACTTGCCATTAGTAGTGATGTTCATGTACGAGAACTGGACTTCAGTAATTGCTACTTGCCACCAGAGGGTAAGATTACAATAGTTTTGTAAACTTTGTTGTTGAACTGTCAAGCTTCACAGCACACTGTTTTACAGTGTGTCTGCTATGGATTTTCAGCGGATTGAAAATAGTGTACGGTACACGTTAAGTTGTTTTTATTTTATTTGATATACACTAGAACTTTGTTAACTCGATGCATGGATACATTGGCCACCTCAGTAAGTCGACATTTAGTTTTCCAATGGTTGCTCCAATATTAACCCATTAATGCCCAGTAGCCTCTAAAAACAGGACCTTTGTTAGTTAGTGCATACAGAAACCTGTAATGAGTATATCATTTTACTAAAGCTGTTTTTCACAAGTTAAATAGTCCTTCTTCTTGAGAAAACCAGTTAGAGCCACTAGTTGGACATCAGAGTTTATTTATTGACAGCTATTTTCAGAAAAATCAGTCAAGCAACGATCCAGCATGGATAGCCACAGAAAGTTAGTTTATTTTTTGCGAGCTTTTCTTTCATAAAATTAAACTATTTTAAAATGATTTCTTTAAAATTGATCACAAACGCCTTCTGTAATGTTACTTTGCAAAAAGTAACGTCAAGTAAGGTCGTATTTTGCTCACATATCTGCAAAATATCCTACAAACAGAACGTTAAATAACTTAATAAATGTTTCAATGACAAACTATTTTAAGCCTAAAATGTATGTAAACCATTCCAAGTAAAAGTTTTAAACAGATAAAAATTGTTGAAAAAAACTTGGGCATAAATGGATTAATTTCAATGTATGCTCATCGCATAATAGAGGCTTAAAAATGTCTCTAAAGACAAATGACGTCTAATTTGAGTAGAAAATTTGTATGCAAATTTTTGATTGTTTTAATCTTGAAAACGCCATGTCTAATATTACTCATTTGTGTAAGTCATTTGCTCCCGAAAATATATAAAACACCGTTTTCACTGTACAAAAATCTTAAAAAATGTCCGGACCCCGTTTAATGGAGGTGAGAGGGGAGTCCGTACCCCTAGACCTCTGAAGACATCAGGCCCCCTCATTGCAAAAATGAACTGTTGTTTTACAGTATAATACTTACAGCAGAGGCTCCAATTTAAAACTAAAATGCACAGTAATAAACTAAAACTAGCAATTTTAGTTTCTTACTGTAAAGTTAAGCAATTTTGCAGTTTATTGCTGCAAAATTTAGCTGCATTATACTGTAAAAACTACAATACAATACTGGAAACAGAGGTTCGAGTTTAAAACTGAAATGCACGGTAATAAACTGTAAAACTAGCAACTTTACAGTTTATTGCTGTAAAATTAGCAATTTTACAGCTTATTACCATAGAATTAGCAATTTTTAGTTTATTATTACAAAATTAGCTGTATTGTACTGTAAAAACAACATTCATTTTTTAGTGCTCAATAATTTTTGCAAGTTGGAGCTCTTGATCTAATCTTGTATTTGTTTTAAAATATCTTTTATTTTGATCCTTTTAAATGATATTCAGGGACTCGGTTATGGCAGGGCGTTTGGGGTTCGAGCCCGGGGTCCCTAAGGGGGGAGCCGAATTTCTGTCACTTGAATTTTTTCAAACAGGACCCCTGTTTCAACTAAAGGGTTTTAAAGGGTTTGTTTAACAGCTGACAAAAAAAATGTTTTTGTTTGGGGAGTGGGTGCACCATATTTATAAGTGTGCCGTGGCACCCACGTATACGATGTATTCGACAATCGTTTTTCCCCTCTACCGAAAAATGACGAAAATGGTCTTACGTTAGTCTGGTTCTGAGGTACAGAATTGGTCCCTGATGATATTTCGCATTAGTTTGATTAATTCTGTTGTTTATAACAATAATTATTAAATGTTTCATCGTTGTTTTGCAGGCTTGAAAAATATCTTGTCTGGTTTGGAAAAAAATAAATTTGTACTGTCTCTGAATTTAAGGGTAAGTAAATCGTTTTTTCCTCATATAGGACAAGGTGAACTTCAATTGTGTCAGATTTCATTTGGAATCATAATTGAAGGGTTTGGAGGATGAAGGGGCTACCCAAGTAGCATCAACTCATTGGATTTTGCTCGGCCGATCAACAAACTCCTCGTAAACTGATCCTGTAACGCACTATGACATCGTTCCGATCAGTATCCGAGCACGGTTTTCGATGAGCTACTTTTCATTGGAAAGTGATATCCTTCCGATCAACTTTCCCGATGAAAATAAGATGAGCTATATTCCATCGGAAAACGATATCCTTCCGATCAAGTTTCCCGATGAAATTCCTTGGCACGGGACTGTTCTGCTTGTAAATTGCTCCAAATCTCATCGTATTCTCATCGGATTTTGCTGCTCGGCCGATGAGATATATTGGATCATCGGCCGATGAGAATTTTATCGGGTTTCGATGAATGGCCGATCATCGGCCGATGAGATGATGCTGCTAGGGTATGTTACATTTTTTTAAAATACATTCTGGATAATGGTAAGCAATGGATTCTGGGTAGGGCCATGGTGGCCCGATCCGTAAGGCATCGGACTCGTGTCCGGAGGGATCCGGGTTCGATTTCAGCCGATCAAAGATCCACCGTCATGATTAATGGTGGCTGGGGTACGTTAAAAATGTCGTGGTCACAAAGTCCTCAAAGTGAAACGATACCTTTGGGGTGCTGGGCCAAGGGTTTGCTCGACCCTTGGTTCTGGTTCAAAAATAACAGAGTGCTCTTCGGGGTCCTATCCCGGTTAAACCACGAGTTGTGGTAGGTACGGGGGACCCCGGAGTGTTTGAAGTGTGAAGGTAAGCAATGGATACAGGTAAACAAATAAAACTTAGTGCATGAAGAAGTAGATGCAATTCGGCCAACTTCATACACTCGCTAAATGACAAAACCAGAAAGCAAAAAAAGATGCAACAATAAAACTTTGGACTTTAATTACTCATTACTCACAACTTCGGTTTTGTGACATTACCCCTTCATCTCCCAAGCCCTTCAGTTAAGATACCATAATTTTATTTTACTCTCTAAATTGAGTTAATTTCAGCCATACTGTGTTTCTCATTCATTGTTGTAATAGCTCTTGCCTCAAATTAATTGCCTCTCTATTTCTGGAAAAGGGAAACAATATCAAAAGTACTGGGGCAGCTGAAGTTGGAAAACTCTTGCGACACAACCATTACTTGCAGAAGTAAGTTTTGCTGCTATTGAATATCACTGAGCAAAAAGAGAATATGGGCCATTCCACTGTCACATGCAGCACAAATCAGACTCAATAGTTGACCAACATTTTGCTACAGATCCTAGTATTTTAACTAAACAGAGATAAATACATTTTTTAATATAAGGCAGTGAGTAACCGCCTTATATTAAAAACAAGCTCTGCCTTAAAAAATTCACGAGCTGTACTGTACCAAGTGCAGTCGCTCGCTGGTGTTCTAATTTCACATTAGAAGAGGATCTTTGCCTCCAACTCGGCTAGTTTCGTATTCCATGCTGATGAGTGCATAATAAGCACGAAACTGCAGTCCATGGATAGAAACAGCCGAGTTGGCAGTGTATTACATTTTTTAATGTTTACATTTGATGTGAAGATACTTTTTTATAGAATATTTTTGTTACATAAAATTTAACCCTTTAAGCGGTCAATTATTTTACCAGAAATCCTTCCAAGAAAGGCATATTTTTTTATTGCATAAAGTTAGGTACCATACTTAACAGAATAAGAATATTAAGAATTTTTTAATTTTTTTTTTCATTTTCAATGCTTTTACAACATTTTTTATTTTACAATTTTAGTCACAAAACCCTGAAATGTTTGCTTTTTTCAAGTACATTCTATATGCAGTGAAGAATGGTTTACAAATTATGCAAAAATTTCTCTCACACTTACTGTGAATTTTGAGGTTTACAATTTTCCAAACAGTTCGGGCAAACCAGAAAAGGAAATCCGAAAATATTGATGCCCGTACACCGTACGGGCAAACCAGATGAGGCCAATTTTGGGTAGCACGTACACTGTACGGGCAAACCGCTTAAAGGGTTAATGTATTTGTATGCGTTATGTGCGGGACCTGCAAAGTCGACCTCTTTTAATGGGCTTTATGTGTTAATTAATTTTTTGCTCTATTAATGTAGCGATGGCAAAACACACTGTAGATTTCGATTGCTAAAGTTCCAATGTCAATGACACATACCGCATTTGCTGCGAAATAATAATTTAAACCATTAAAAAAAAATAGGTATAGGGTTATTACTTGAAAAGTAGACATTTTGTCCCACACGGTGATGATTTATATATTGAATTAAAAAGTAATAGACAATTTTGTACGCTTTTTTTAAGGAATCACACAAATGTTTGTGATTTCCTAAGCAATAAACCTTTGTTTATTACTTTTTTATGTTATTATTTTTAATTAAATGTATGAAGTGTCACGTGCGGGACAAAATTGCTGTTCCGTGGAATGGTCCATATGCATCTTCTCCACTTTTTGTTGTCTTGTCACAAAATATCTTTTTTAAAATTTTGCAGACACTGAAAAATAGATGTTGTTTTTACAGTATAATACAGCTAGTTTTGCAGTAATAAGCAGTAAAATTGCTAATTTTACAATATAATACAGCTAATTTTACAGTAATAAACTGTAAAATTGCTAGTTTCGCTGTTTATTACTATCTATTTTAGTTTTAAACTGGAACCTCTGCTGCCAGTGTTGTTTTTACAACAGGGTCATTCCATAGAAAGTGGGACATGCAAGTCATTTTTCGAAACAGTCTACAAGTCATTTTTTTGGATAATTTTTATTCGATTTTGTCAAAAATATGTTAAATTCTATTGGCAACAGTGTTTCTTTCAGATAGCTTAAATTAATTACTAGGAAAAAAAGTAATATTGAAAGAATTTTTGTGGTGTGTAACTTGAGTTACCAACAATTTGTAACCTGAGTTACTGAGTGAATAATGAATGAAAAAAACTCTGTGTAGTTGTTTACATTCAAATGAAAGTTTTAAAGTAGTTTAGAATCTATAGATTTATGTACAATACTTTGTATCAATCAACAATTTTAACAAGAGCAGAACTTCACGTTCTTAGCGAACTAAGTATGTCAGATGTCTGTTTTAGGTAATCTGTGTTACCAAAAGAAATTAATTTATTGGTTAATGATTATTATATGTAATAACATATTTTGCATTTCCTTGAATAAGTTAAAAGTAGTTTAAAAATTAAAAAAAAAAAATTCAATAACCTTTCCAAAACATTTTTTTTTTCATTAGAATAAGTGTTAAACCAGGCATAAGTGTATCAAATGTAACCTGAGTTACAATGGAATGACAGCCAAACAGCTAATTTTATAGTAATAAACCGTAAAATTGCTAGTTTGACAGTCATAAACTGTAATATATCTAGTTTTACAGTTTATTATTGTGCTTTTACAGTTTTAAACTGAAACTACTGCTGCCAGTATTATGCTGTAGAAACAGCTTATTTTTCGCAGTCTACGGAGAGTACCACTAACACATTTCCAAATAAAACTTTCAGATTGAGCTTGGAATGGAACGGCATCGGCGTCTTTCCTGAAAAATTTGCTTTGCTATGTGAAGGTTTAAGCATAAATGACTCTTTAAAAGTAAGTGTCCTTATTCATTAATGGTATGAGTCAACAACACAACACACATTTTCTCCCTTCATGGTGCATAATCTTTATTTATGACATAAAACTTAAGACATTAACATCCACTTTCATACATTGTAAAAAGTGAATGTTGTTTTCACCGTATAATACATCTAATTTTACAGTAATAAACTAAAAATCGCTAATTGTACAGTAATAAACTGTAAAATTGCTGTTTTTACAGTACTAAACTGCAAAATTGCTAATTTTACAGTAATAAAATAAAACTGCTAATTTTAAAGTTTTACGTGTTTTTTTACCGTAATTTTAAAGCTGGAAACTCTGCTGCCAGTATTATACTGTTATTTTTACAGTATAGTAGAGCTAAATTTTACGGCAATAAACTGTAAACTTGCTAACTTTACAGTAAGAAACTGCAAAATTGCTTGTTTTACAGTTTATTACTGTGCATTTTACAGTTTTAAATTGGAACATGGACTACCAGTATTACACTGTAAAAACAACAGTTCAATTTTTGCAGTGTGGTCAGTCCCTTGGCTTTTGATTTTTTAAAAGTAAAACAATAATATAAATTTTATATTTCTTTAATGTCGAATAATTATTTACGCTAAAAAAAGGAAATTTCAATTCATTTGAAACAAGGGACAAACTACGAAGTACATCAAAAATTTTTAAATCTCATGTTTATACCAGCAAGTTTCGGCAGTAGAATGGGGGGGGGGGGTACTTTCACAGCTTGGATTTCTAAATGAAATTTAATCAATTTTACAAAGAAGTATTAATTAAAAATACATTTTACTTTTTTTTTTTTGCAAACAATTATCAGTTTTAAATAAGCCAAATTGAACTCATTTCAAGCGAAGAACAAACTACAAAAACGTTAGGATCAGAAAAACAGGGCCTGATTACTAAATACGCAAACTATGCTGTAGCCTAATGCTTCCACCTTTTAGGGGTTCCTAATGATTAAAACTGTTCTATTCAATGGATAAAATTATAAGTCTTGACTACTTTGAGGCTCCGAAAAAGTGTTCGGCCTAGATCCTCCCAGTATCTTAATCAAGCCCTGCTGAAAAATAAGAAATATAAATTAAAAATTTTTCGTCAAAAATGAAAATAAATCTCAGAATTTGTTTTAAAATAATGAATAAAAAAAAATCCTATAAGTCAAAAGTCAGATGTCTCCATAAGTTCTTTTATTTCATTTCTTTTTTTATTGATGTATAATTTTTATTGTTACATGCAATGCTAATCATTTACCTCTTGCTGTTTCACACTTTTAGGTGAATATTAGGAAAAGTGCTAATTTAAATCCCAGAAAAATTTCAAACACTTCCAATTAATTTAAAAAAGATTTTCTTCTTGATATTGTAAACTTTGTCTCACATTCAATCTATGACAACATTTTCATTTTTTACTTTAATCTATGTCTCTGGAACTCTTTTTACTGCTTCAAAATCATGTTGAGAACGTGTCCCCTGTTTGAATCAAGATCTTCAAAAAAAAAAATCCTGTGCATTATGAAACATTGCAGCAAAAACAAATACCAAAAAAAAAATGATGCACTTTATGTTTATCTGTGAAAATTGACTCTTGTATTTCAGAAAAAAATAAATTTACATTAATAAAAAAAAAGCTTTTTTTATTGATGTAAATCTTTTTCCATTTTTCTTCTTTTGTCTTTCTACACTGTATTAGTTGTTATTTTTATTCACTATTGTTTAAAAATGATTCTAGGATCTTGATTTACGGAACAACAGTTTAAGTCACATCTGTGCCCAATCATTATCAGAAGCTATTAGTAAGAACAATACGTTGCAGAAATTAGGTATGCTGTGAAATTTTTTTGTTTTACTGTAATTTAAAAAAAATAATTTGAGCCGTTTATTTTAAAAGTGAGATTTTTATTTTTAGAAAATTGATGATGATGGTGATAATAAATTCCTCAAAAATATAAGCCAAAAAAAAGAAAAAGAAAAATTTGATTCCCAATATTTAAAAATTTGAAGGTTTAACTCCTAACGGTATTTTTAAATATATTGAAACACAACTCCCTGAATTAATCTCAATGACAAAAAATGGAATTCGCCCACTTTTAATATAAACAGCTCATTTATTGGTCATCATTGTGCATTGGGTTATTCCATGTCAAATCAACATGGAAGCCCACCTGTCAACCTCAGTTTTTTAGGAAACTTTTAGAAATCTTTCGCTTTGACATCTTACATTTGTACATAATTACTTTGAATCTTTTTTTTTTCAAAATACGCCATCCCTTTGTACATATTCAACAATGTTAAATTTAGCAGATTACGAGATAACGTATGTGAAAATTTACAAATTAACCCACATGGGTAAGCATTCAATTTTGGTATATACGGGGGAAAAATATTGGCTAATAGTAATAAATAAATAAATATCTCTCTCTCTCTCTATATATATATATATATATATATAGATTAGTAAAATATTTACATGCAGTTAATGAAAAAAATATATATATACAGTGAACTCTCACTTATACACCGCCTCATTTATGCGCCTTTTTCACTTATACGACGATTTTCAGTGGTCCCGAACATTTCATAGTAAAATAATAATGATTTCGTTCATTTATGCGCTGCACTTAAGATAAATATTTCACTTATGCACCGATTTTTTCGTTAAATGCAAACAATTAAACTTATTTTCCTAAAAAATGAGCATGTTTCTTCACTTTCCTCTTTAATCTTTCGCTTTTATTGCTCACGGAAGGCATTTTTTCAACATGAACTAGAGTTCGGAGAGGGACAATTATCTATTATGGATTGATTGAAAGGGACCAGTTTGTGAGTAGGTATGCTATAATTTTTGTTTTCTCCTTATCTCCATATATTATTTCTCTAAGCCGAATCCTATACCCGGTCGAAACTCGCTCATTTCTTTATCGAATTGCAAGAAAATTTATGATTTTGAAGCTTATCCCGTGGGCTATTGACGAAAATTAGACCCACCCTCTAAAAAGTGTCGGTTCGTTTTTTATTCGAACTTCAATTTTTGGGCACAAAATTCACTCTATCTAGCGAAATAATTGTCGTATCGTCTCCATTTTGGTTTCATTCGAAAGATTAAAAAAAATGCGTTCTTTAGAACGTTTCTCCGCTAGCGCCGCGTAACGAGAATCTCGAAAATCCACGTTTAAGCGACTTATAAGCGATTGAAGTTTGAAAAAGTTAAATTTTTTGCTCAACTGTCAAAATCGTTACATTGTTGTTCAAATCAATTTTAAATGCGACATTTCAAGCCAAGGCTTAGCTCGGTAAACCTAAATCGTAACTTTTATTGTTTCAAAATACTATGGTAGTTTTGCGATAACGTTAGTATTTAGTTTAGTGGTAGCCTTGGGTATTTGATTTTAATATAGGGTATCACTTTTGTAGTAGTTGTAAAAGTGAACGTGTCTTTGATCGCTTTGAAAAGTTGTCAGAACGACGGCAGTAGATGGCGATGTTGTGCAAATGAAGCCAATAAAAATTGTCGTATTAAATTTTAAGTTTAGAGTTTTTTTGTTTTTTTTTTGCGGAATTCCGCACGGGTCACCTAGTCATTGTAGTTAGGTTACAGTAGTTGCCAAACCGTAGTAATGTAACCATTTTCTATAGAAACATTCTTATTCATGCTCTCAATAGAACTTATATAGCATTTTAGACTGGTTCACTTATGCGTCTCTCTCACTCATGCACCTTTTTCTGTTGGTCCCTTGGGCCGGCGCAAAAGTGAGAGTTCACTGTATATATAAATAAATATTTAAAAAATCGAAAAAAAAATTAATAATAATGAAAAAGAGGAACGAAAAAAAGAGCATAAATTAATAAAATAATTTTAAAAAATAATAAGAAAAAAAAAGATAAAAATAAATAAATAATAAATAAATAAATAACATAAATAATAACAAATAAATTGAAAACATAAAAAAATAAATAAAGTAATAAAAAAAATGAAAGTAAATAATAGAAAAAAAAGAACATTATTTTGAATCTTAAATCTTTTGTATTATGAGCTATCTTAAAACTTTGTTTTAATTACTCTAGATTTGCGATGGAACAGCATTGGTTTAATTGGCGGTCGAGCAATTCTGAACTCCATGTACAAAAATAAAACATTGATATCAGTTGATATCTCAGGGAATGATATCCCATTGGATCTCATAAAATCTGTTGGTAAGTTTTAGTTTAACTTACTGATTGATTTTACTCAAAGTTGAAAACTCACTTCACGCAGCTCTTTTTCTGATGGTAGAAATTGCGACGACCATTGCTGCGGAGAGGTACTTGGCGGACAATGACCACATCGAAAAGACAAAGTTCTTAATTTCGAAATTGCAGAATTTGGAGCATGAGAAAAATGGGCAGGTTTGTTTCTCTCGCTACTTTTCCTGCACTATTTTTAACCCATTAATGCCTAGTGTCCATTTTTAGGGACGGTCCAAAAAGTGAGTCTGAATTTTCCAAGAATGAACATTTCAACCAAATAGTAGTGTTCAATTTTTCTTTGGTATTGTTTCAGTCCATTATTAACTGATTGCAGCACATAACCATTGTAAAGTGTGTTCTGTAACCGTTTTAATGTGATCGTTATCAAGGCTTACATCGTTCACAATTTCAAAAACAAAAAGCTAAGTTTTTAAAATTATTAACAAAATCCTAGTTTATGTGAATTGCTGCTTTTATTTCTTCTTATAAAATGTCTTTTTAAATATTGTATCGTAGGCAGAAAAAGAAAATTTTAGTAAAAAAAGTATGTACCGTCTGTTGCCTAGCGTCCCGTTTTAAGGACAATTTTTCTTTTTTTAATTAAAAAATTATTTTTTGCATGATATTTTTTAAATTATTCTTCTTGTCCATTAAACACTATTTGTAACCAATATACAAAATATCTTTGGAAAAAAAAAGTCAGGCATTAGTGGGTTCTTTACTCACTTTAGCACATCGCACACTTGCAAAAAAAGTGACACAAGTCTGAATTGGCTAATTTTACAGTTGAGTAAAAAAAAACTACTGGTTTCTTACTGGTTAGCTGTTGCTAATCTTTTGCAATAAATATTTATTGATGTTTTTCAATGAAATATATGTCTAAACAACTTAAGAAACAACAAAAGCATAGTATTACGTTTTTAGTTTGTCTCATGTTTTATATATTTAAATTGTAGTTTGACTTGTGTCATCACCTAGCAGAAACATAGCTGGATGAATAGTGACACAAGTCATCACGTAGCGGAACCTATCAAAATTTCAGTTGTGAAACTTTTCCATGTAAAAGAACACAAGAAGTTTTGATATCTGTTTCATACAAAAATCCGAAAATTAAGATTTTTTGACTTCTGTTACTTTTTTTGTGGGTGCGCGGCATCATTATAACCAGTTTCATGTTTATGTTTTGTTTATTTTTATAATCCTTATTTTGAAAAAGAAAATAGAGGAACGATGTTCATGAGGGAAATAGTAGCATGCTTTTAGTAGTATGATTCCATATATTTGTATGATTCCATAGCAGCAATAGTCTGCATATGGCTGCTATGGAATCATACAAATGTACCGTTTGTCTTTTTATTAAAATACATTCTCCCCAGCAAAAAATGAACCGTTGTTTTTACAGTATAATACTGGCAGAAGAGGTACCAATTCAAAATTGTACAGTAATAAACAGTAAAACTAGTAATTTTACAGTTTTTTACTGTAAAGTTAAAATTTTTACAGTTTATTGCAGTAAAATTTTGCAATATTATACTGTAAAAAGAACAGTATAATACTGGCAGTAGAGGTTCCAGTTGTAAAATGCACGCTAATAAACTGTAAAATTAACAATTTCACAGTTTAGTGCTGTAGAATTCGTTATTTTAGTTTATTACAGTAAAATTAGACATTTTTACTGTTTATTACTATAAAATTAGCTGTATTATGCTGCAAAAACAGCATTCATTTTTTACAGTAGCATTTTTATGAGTTTGAACTTGAGAGCCTTTGTGTAACACGCATACACCGAAAAAAAAAGATGTTGTTTTTAAAGTATAATACAGCTAATTTTATCGTAATTTTACAGTAGTAAACTGTAAAACTACTAACTTTACAGTAGTAAACTGAAAAATTGCTAGTTTATAGTAATAAACTGTAAAGTTGCTAGATTCACAGTTTATTACTGTGCATTTTACAGTTTCCACTGTTTTATTATCTTCTATTCTACTGTTTTTCATTTCTGTCTGTTTTCAAGAAAGATTTCACAACTAATTCTGTATAAGTATGTATTTGCTACATAATCCCATAAAGCTTATGTGATTACTGTTACTTTTATGATAGCATGTATTAGTGTATGTTAGTGTTAAGAGCAATGAAACTCTCAAAAATGCGCATGGATGTTTCAGCTCAAGACCTTGATGAATCAGTTAGAGCAGAAAAACAAGGAAGCATCTGAATTTGAACGGTAACTGTCGCAGATTTTAATTTGTAATGACCAATATATTTTATTGACATTGAAATAATGCTCTAGTAGTGCACTGCAAAAAAAAAAACTTGTTTTTACTGTATGATACTGAGAGCATTAAAACTAAAATACACAGTAATAAACTGTAAAATTAGCAATTTTACAGTTTATTACTGTAAATTAATAATTTTAGTTTATTACTATAGAATTAGCTGCATATTATACTGTAAAAACAACAGTATAACACTAGCAGCGGAGGTTCCAGTTTATAACTGTAAAATACACAGTAATAAACTAAATTACCATTTTTTCATTTTATTACTTTTCATATTTGTGACATAGGGGTGTCCGTAACAAAACTTTTTAAAAGTTTAAAATTTTTATATATATTGAAAAAGTACATTCTAAAGTGTATGAATATCATATTGTTTTCATAGTTCACTTTATATTATGTTTGTAATTGCACTCAGAACATTGAAAATGCAATTTTCACTGTTACGGACTCTACATTGAATTTTTCTTTAAATCTGGCTTAAACCGATTTTTAAACCAAAACTGGTACTTGAGACAGATAAAGTAAAGGCTCACCTCTAATATAGCTAACAATTTTAATCAAAAAGTGCGTTCTATAAAAAATTATGGATTGTGAAAATGATGACTGTAGAGTCCGTAACAATAATTGGAATAAAAGTTTAGTTTTTAAAGAAAAATTCAATGTAGAGTCCGTAACAGTGAAAATTGCATTTTCAATGTTCTGAGTGCAATTACAAACATAATATAAAGTGAACTATGAAAACAATATGATATTCACGTACTTTAGAATGTACTTTTTCAATATATATAAAAATTTTAAACTTTTAAAAAGTTTTGTTACGGACACCCCTATGTCACAAATACCGTGAAATGCCCCTACTATAAAATTAGCACTTATACAGTTTATTACTGTAAAATTTGTCGTATTATACTGTAAAAACAACATGTTATTTTTTGTAGTGTATGAGTGCAAAAACTTTGCTTTGAACTTATTTAGGTGGACCTCTCTAAGGATGAGTCAGCTGAATGAAGCTTTGTCGGAGAAGAATATCTTAATAGAAGATTTGAACATGAAGTATGTCCCCCTCTCCTTTCATTTTATTTGGAAAATGTTATGAGTATAATTGATCTATTTTTAAGCAATGATAAATTGTTACCGTCGAAACTGTTTATCTCGAACCTGCCTAACTCGAAAACCTCCCTATGTCGAAATTTTTTAACTTCCCTGCTTTTACTACATTAATTTAGTATTTCTTTCCATGCTTATCTCGAAAGAAGTTTCCCGAAAACCTCAAATTTCGACGACGCACTTTTGAATTATACTCCAGTTAAACCTTTATCAATTGTATGATGAACTAGGAGACAAAAATCATTTATTGCACAATTATTGAAAGACAATGTTCGTACTTATAGGTATAAATAACGATATAATCATGAAAATTAGTAAAACATGTATACTCACAAAATGTCATACTCCAAAATATTCAACAATATCAATGAAAAACCATCTGAGCGATTCCATACCAACTCACCGAAAAAAAAAAAGTTGGTCGCACGACCGACTCGGATTTTTTTTTTTAATTTGGTACACAGATTGATGGTATAGAGGTATGAAAAAGCCCAAAAGGAAAGTTACCTGCTCCACTTATTTCCCGAGATACGGGTCCTCAAAGTTTGTCCGGACCGAAGTTTGTCGCGAAAAACATGCATATACTGTCAGTAGGATATCTCTTAATGGAAGAAATAACCAAAAGTAAACTCTTTTCCTGTGAATAGCTAACGTATCAGTGGCTTGTTTAAAAAAAAATTAAAGTTTCTACTGCTCCGCCTTTATGAGAAAAATGGCTGCCAAGATGGCCAAAAACGCATTTTTTGCCTTATGGCTTATTTTTAAGCTAAAATATTTCCAAGAAGAAGTGAGAAACCCAAAAAATTTATTTTGTAGCAATTTACAGGGAGGACCTGTACACTACCAGAAAGTGAGAAAACCTTTGGTTTTGTTTACCTTTTTTTTGTAATAAATGCCTCAATTTTAGCAAAATCTGCAAAATCAAGTTTTTGTGGTGACAACTTCAAAGAGCCCTGTACCTTGGCAATTTTCATTATGAACGTTCTAGTATTTTTTTTCGGAATGCCTGGAGTAACTAGTTTCTATAGATATCTAACACTTTTATTTTGCATGAGTACGATTTTTTATACAAAATGATTAAATAACATCACTTTTTTAGTATTTTGACGTGGCGGACAAAATTTGAGGGCATGTATCTCAGAAAATAAGTGGAGCAGGAACCTAACAATTTGGACTTTTCCATGCCTCTATATGATCAACATGTGTACCAAATTAAAAGAAAATCCGTGTTGGTCGTGCGACCCCCCATTCGGTGAGTTGGTATGGAATCACTCATCTATCAAATATTCGACTTTGCTCCAATTGCTCATATTTGTAGCTTTTATCACAACCCAGGCCCGTCATTTAGGGGGGGGCAGGGGGGGGGGGTCAATTGCCCTCCCCTGACTTTGAGAAATCAATGTATTTACCTATTGGGCGTAGCTTTTGATGTTTTCCTATGAAATTGCATTGTGTTTGGACCCTTTGCCCCCCCCCCCCTGGAAACACTTGAAATGACGTCCCTGTCACAACCTCTGTATCTTGAAACCTCTATATCTCGAACTTTTATTCTGTCCCGTGAAATTCGAGACATACAGGTTTGACTGTATTTGTTTTCTTTTTAGACCTCAAAAGTCCAGTGACCTCAAGCGTCCTAATTTTTTTTTATAACGCAATTCATTACTGGTCATGGTAATTTTAAAGACTACTTTCTTAAATTCAACCTGAGTACCAGTAACTTGTGTGACTGTGGCCAAGAAAAGGAGAATCCTGAACGCCTGTTATTTTGTTGTCCCAGTACAAGTTCTCAGAGAGGAGCGCTTGCACAGGAGCTGAGGAAGCTATCTATTTCCTGGCCTCCTGTTCCGTCTGCTTTTGTTCAGAGCATTGAGACTTTTAGTCTTTTAAAACTTTTTGTTTACTCTTTAGTTTAACCATTTATGAGTGTTTTTGCTTTTCTCATTTACCTTTTTATCATTTTATTCCTTTTGTTCGCTTGTTGTTTATAGTGTTTGTTTCACTTTGTGTTTCCTTTTAGACTTTTGTGCTGTTGTGCTTTTTACCTTCTGTCCCAATGTGATACTCTGTGGTACATGGGGAACTATTTTTGAGTCTAATAAAGGAAAAAAACCCTCCAGTGATTCTCAACCGGTGGTTTGGCGGACTGGCACCGGTCTTAAAGGCATGTTTTAAACGAGCTTCACTGTAAAATGTCTTGCACTTTAAAAGATAATTTATTTGAGAATTAGCTATTTTAGATTTATAGGGCGTTTATTTCCTCTTAATTTTGATCCATATATCAAGTCTCTCCCCTCCCCCTCCTCCCTACAAGTGCTATTTCCCACAGGGCTGTCGTTTCAAGTTTTTCCGGGGGGGGGGGGGCAAAGGGTCCAACACAATGCAGTTTAAAGTTTACAAACACCTTTGTGCTATTGATGTAGAGAAAATTACAACGTGAAGGAGGCACAAAAAAGCAGGGATACTGCAGACACGTGTTTCGGCGTTACAAGGAACGCCTTTTTCAATGCGAAAAGAATTTTGAGCTTATGGATGCATAGACATAAAGGCGTTCCTTGTAACGCCGAAACACGTGTCTGCAGTATCCCTGCTTATTTGTGCCTAATTAACGTTGTAATTTTCTCTACAATGCAGTTTCATCGGAAAACATCAAAAACCACGCCCACTTATATGTAAATACATTGATTTCTCAAAGTCGGGGGGGGGGGGCAATTGTCCCCCTAAATAACTGGCCTGATTTCCCATTAGAAACTGAAAATGATGCCTATGACAGAAGTAACACCCATACTGCAAAAAATAAACTGTTGTTTTTACAGTATAATATTGAAAGCAGAGGTTTCAGCTCAAAACTGTAAAACGCACAGCAATAAGCTGTAAAACTAGCAATTTCACAGTTTATTGCGATAAAATCAGCTGTGTTATGCTGTGAAAACAACAGTATAGTACTGGCAGCAGAGGTTCCAGTTTAGAACTGTAAAATGTGCAGTAATAAAATGTGAAACTAGCAATTTTAGTTTATTACTGTAAAATTAGCTGTGTTATACTGTAAAAACAACATTTATTTTTTGCAGTGCAGGAGCGTCGCTGGGGTTTTTTTGAGGCCCCTCCCCCTCACACAAAGGTAAATTCTGTCTGTGTCCATGTGTAGTTCAAAGTCGAAAATCATCTAAATCTTCTTACTAGCAGTAGCAGTTTTTTAATACATAATTTTTTTTTACCAGTGCAAGACATTTTTAGCCTACTTTCCCGATAAAAATAAAAGAAAGACGAAAAAAGTATTAAAAGTAGCTTAATGCATCTAAAAAATATCGCCAAGTCCAAAAAATATCGCCAAGTTAAAAAATATCGCCAAGTCAAAAAAAAATATCGCCAAGTGAAAAAAATAAAAAGGTAAAATGAATATCGAAAAATTAAAAATTTGAAAGTAGGGTATTGAGATGGGGAATTTGTGTGTCGGTCGGTCGGTCGGTCGGTCGGTCGGTCTGTCTGTCCCCCCCTAATAACTTTTGAATGAACAGTCCGATTTGGACAAACTTTTTTTTGTTGGAAAGATCTCGGCGAGTACAGCTCATTCCCATATTTGATTTTTTGATTTGAACAATTTTTGGTTCAAATTTGAGCCGTTCAAACAACCGGTCCCGCGATACTAACTTTTTAATGAACAGTCCGATTTGAACAAACTTTTTTTTGTTGGAAAGAACTTTTCAAGGATACTTCATTCCCGTATTTACATTTCCGATTTGAACAATTTTTCGTTCAACATTAAACCGCTCAAGCAAGCTGTCACCCCTAATAACTTTTGAGTAAACAGTCCGAAAAAAAAATGACTGACTGTGCAGACGATTTTTTGTTTATTTATTCATTTGTTTTATTGAATTTATTATTATTATTATTATTATTTTTGGCAGACGATTTTTTTTGTAACAAAAATGTTTCATTCACGAGGGCATTTTATTCTTTATTTATATTTAACAACTGGCAACGGATTAAAAGTGAAATTCGAGACATTTTATCAACGGACGAGTTTTTTTTTTCTTTTTTTTTTTTCTTTCTTTGATAAAATGTGTTTTGATGTACTTTGTACTTTTAATTTTTTTTTGAAAACAATTGAGGAATTTTTCTACGGAAGAACTGTAACAGTTACATTCTTTAAAAGGTGCGACAAAACTTTATTTATTCATTTATTTACTTTTTATGTGTCTATTTCATCTGATGAGAGGGGTATATTTTGCTTTTAGAAATCAGCTTCAAGTGCTAAAAAGGTATGTTTGACATAATTTTTAGTCTTAGATAATCAAGAGAATAATGATCAGATGCTAGAATGCCGATGTCGATGTACGGGAAAGTAGGCTCGTTTAGTTCTTGACAGAACTTCTTGTTAATTATTGTGTACATTTCTCTCCATCTCGTCAAAAAATCTTGACGAAAAATTTAAATGAAATGCAATTAAGTGTGCCTGTGCCTTTTACATTCCCCCTCTTCTGCTACGAATTTGAGGGCTCTCACCAAGTCACTTTTTTCACTAAAAGCCACTTTTTTTTTTCCATTGGTCACCAAAAATCACTTCGAAGGCCAAAAGTCACTTTTTGTCACTTTTTGGGGAAAAATGATTTTGACACTTTTTTGGTCACTTTTTTTTTAAATCTGACCAAGTGACAAATTTCCTTTGAACTTTTCTTTTGACCATCAAAATCGTCGCTCAGTACCGATACCGTACGTGGGCTGGAGAAAGAAAATCCTTTTTCCCCCTGGATGACCCTATGGATGGTGAAATCGAAAAGAAAACAACAGTTCTTTCATTCACCTGTCCAAATGTTTCGCTTTTCCCACCAAAGTCCGCTTTTTTATCGTTTTGGACCGATTAGTTCGCTTTTTATCGTTTTGGTCCGATTAGTCTGATTTATTTGTACTATTTTAATTTAAAATTCAGTTTCTAAACGTGTCCAAAACTTGTCGGGGCTGTAGCCACAAGTGTAAAGAAATCAGCCAAAAAAAAAAAAAAAAAAAAAAACATTGATAAAAACGGATTGTATGCGAGGGGGGAGGAGTCGATAACTGTTTCCAACAAGTTGCATTGTGTTAACCAATCAGATGAATACTCAATGCTGAAATCCGTGAGCGGCGAATTTTCCGTAACTGCGCATGTGCGTGGACTTCGTCACCTGAGCATCCGCGCCACAGAGTATTCTGAGCCAGTTTTGAAAAATGTAATTCTTGTATAGTATTTTTATCTCTCGTCTATATCATACCTGTTTCTCTTCAGAATTTTGTTTTCAGTAGAATTTTTGAATAGATGCATTAGCAAAATAGTATTTTTTCGCTTTAGAAGTTTATCCTGCAGGACCAGCTATGATTTAAAACTATTGGTTTCCTGAATTTTACTTTTAGTATCCGGGAACGTTCTAAGTTAATTAAAATTTGGAAATGTTTATAATATTCTTTGCAAATGCAATGCACCATTAATTTGGCTGATTGTTTTCAAGTGTTCGGCGCATGCTCATTTATTATCTGAATATTTTCCATACTTTTCATTTTCTTTTTTCTTTTTTTTCTGCAATCAAGCGTGCTATAGAATCTTTTACCTGCTGTCATAGACAGGGCTGCGGAGTCAGAGGAAAAATGGTCGACTCCGACTCCGGGATTTTAAAACTTCCGACTCCGACTCCCGACTCCTGCTTTTTTTTTTTATCATTTATTTTTTTAAACAAATGTGAAGAAGGAAAAACTCTAAACAAAGCTTGAAATATTAAGTCCATTTTTAAAAGTTTCATTTTTATTCATGGTTGTAGCCAGGACTCACTTTAGGGGGGGGTAGCAAGCTGGGGTATCCCGGTCGGAGGTCATGGGAGATCATTGTGACCTCTCAAAAAGTTCCATTTTCTCACGAGTTCTCGCAAGTAATTTCACCACATTTACCTCAATTCTCGGAGGTCACTGTGACCTCCCAAAATGTCCATTTTCTCTAGAGCAAAAAACAAGTGCCGCTCTTGTCATTTGACTCCGTACAAAACTAATCTTTTTCTCGTTAAATGGCCAGACTTTATTTTAACACATTGCATTTTTGCTGCTAATATTTTTTATTCACTTGCAAAAGCCCAAACATAGCAATTCGTTTCACAAAGCAGACCCGCCATTTTGAAGCCCTTTTTAATGATCCCAGATGCTTAGGATTTGGATATTAGACCCTGAAAATTTGTATCTGTTAGTTTCAAAGATATGTTTTCGCCTCCATAAAATTTCATCCAAATCGGAGGTGGTCGGAGTCAGAGTCGACATGTTTTTCAGCGACTCCGACTCCTTTGGTCCAAAATCAGTTCGATTCCGACTCCGCAGCCCTGGTCATAGACTTCAATTTTAGTTGATGTTTTCTTAATTGTTAGTATAGTCAGACACACCCCTGGTATGTATGCTTGTGGCTGTTTTCTTGTTGTGATAATGATAAAAATCTCATTTTCAAGAAGTAAAAATATTTTTGTTCATTGATGAAAGAATAGTCAAGCATTTTTCTACTTCTTCGATTTTTGAACAGTCTAAAGGGATGTGGTATGGACTTTTCTTGTTTAATTACTAAAAAAAATGATGACACAGAATAGTAAAAAAATGTTTACTATTCTGTGTGTTCATGTTTCATAGTTGAAATAAAATGCCTACAATTTTGAAGTTTTGGTAGGTAATATTTTATGTGAATAAATTTAAAGTTTAAGTGTTATTTATGTTCAAAATATGACTGGTAAAGTTTTAAATAGTGATAAAATTTTTTCCTTAGTATTTTAGTGGTAACAGTTTATTTTCAGTTGGTCACTTTTTAGTCACTTTTTTGTAAAAAATAGTCACTTTTTTCACTATTTTTGGATCACATTCTTGGTGGGAGCCCTGGAAATTAGATTTTCCAAAGTTCACAGCTCTGTTCTAAGATCAACAGAGAAAGTAAATTTTAAATTGAGTTATTACTATATCCCAATATCAGATGATTTAAAAAGATTTTCAACATCTCCCAGACATACCTTTGAGTAGGGCGTGGTTACCTAATTGGTGAAGCTTCAGACTCGTAACTGGAGGGTCCCCGATTTGGTCCCAGCTGTTTAAGGGTCCTCCATGTTCGCTAATAGTAAGTGGGGCACGTTGAACATGTTCGTGATCACAACATCCTAAAAGATCCAATTCTAAATCAACCTCTGGACAGGGGCGGATACAGAAATAATTTTTGAGAGGGGCCCGGAAAAGTAAAAAGTGCCCCCTCCTCCTACATCTTTTATTAAAAAAAATCTCTCAAAGTTCCTTTAAAATGTTTTAAAAATAAAAAGAAAAAGAGAAAAAAAAAAAAACATAAGGAAAATTAATCTACTTTAAAGTACAGAAATATTACATATATGTACCCCCCCCCCCCTAAAATTCGCTAATGCCTCTGGGTGTGCTTTATCAGGGGCTGCTTCTTACCTGGTTTGAATAAAAAAAACAACCAACTGGTTAAACCGCGTCATAGGTACCGGGGAGTCTGGCAATGGCTGATCCAGCTTGTAGTTAAGGAGGGGGTCATTTTTGGAAAGCGGGGGGGGGGAGGTCAAAGGGCAGTTTTTGAGCAAAAATGGGGGTGTTTGGCAATTTTTTCGTAATATTAGACCCAAAAAATGCTGTTTTATGCGTTATTTGGTCGCTTAAGAGAGGGTCATGAGCCCCCCCCCCCCTCTGGATCCGCACTTGGGGTCTGGAATGTGTGAGTGTATACCCTTGAGTAAAGTTGAAAAATTTATGAAATAGTCCACTACTTTGTTATTCGAATTGTATGTAAAGATATATATTTTCAGACTACATGAATCTCAAAAGAAAATTTCTATTGCTGTGGAAGAAAAGAATATGCTAGTGTTGAAGTTGGACGAAGTAGAAACAAAGAATAAAGAAATAAGAACCCAATTTCAAGAAGATCTACTGAATGAAAAACAGGTTTAAAAGATTTTGTGAAATTCAAATTTTTTTTTGTTTTAGTGCAATTTTTTTTATTTATTTTTTATATTATTTTAGAGTACTCTCTTTACTCACAGTTAAGTTTCACCTAGTGACTAGCATTCTAGCTCCCTCTAAGATTATTTTCTATTTTTAAAATAATAACTTAGAGAGTTTTAAAATAATTTATCATTTATATGCTCATTTATTGTTCATTTATTACATTAATTCTTCCAATTTAATTTTATTTTCTGATTCTCTTTTTTTTAAGTTTTTGGAAGATGAAATTAATACACTATACGAGAGGTTCCAACAGTCCAAACCACGGACTCCCTCCTGAAAATTACTAATTTTGCCCCCAAAGCGGCAAAAAAGACCTTGATTTAATACATTTAAATCTTTTTTTAAAATATGTTTTTAAGTTTTTTTCCCCCCGTTAAATGTATTTATTCATTGTTCTGTATATTTTTTAGAGCCCTTGTCTAGTTTTCATTTCTTAACATTATTAGTTTGAGCCATGGAAGTAAAAATCTACTCAACTCAATTGGGTGTCAAAAATGTGTCAAAATCGAGGGCTCTGGGGAGTTCCCAAGTAGCATCAACTCATCGGATTTTGCTCGGCCGATCATCGAACTCCTCGTAAACTGATCCCGTAACGCACGATGACATCGTTCCGATCAGTATCCGAGCACGGTTTTCGATGAGCTACTTTTCATCGGAAAGCGATATCCTTCCGATCAACTTTCCCGATGAAAATAAGCCGAGTATCCAAAATTGATCCTAAATTCATCGGCACGGGACTGCACTGCTCGTAAATTGCTCCAAATCTCATCGTATTTCGAGCAAAACTCATCGGATTTTGCTGCTCGGATTCTGTTTGGCCGATGAAACATATTGGAGCAATTCCCGATGAGAACTCATCGAATCCGATCATCGGCCGATGATAATTTCCTCGGGTTTCGATGAATGGCCTATCATCGGCCGATGAGATTATACTGCTAGGGTTTGCTGCCCCCTGTGTGTACGTAAAGTTCTTTTTTTGTTTCCTATTCTGCAAAAAATAGATGTTTTTGCAGTATCACACAGCTAATTGTACAGCAGTTTACTTTATTAAACTGTAAAATTGCTAATTTTACCATAGCAGACTGTAAAATTGCTGGTTTACAGTAATAAACTAAAATTGCTGGTTTCGCAGTTAATTACTGTGCATTTTACAGTTTTAAAATGGAACCTCGGCTGCCAGTTAATATACAGGGTGTCCACTCCAATCGTGGACCAATAGCTAATTTCTAAACCGTTAGAGATAAACATATAGTTCATTATAACACAACTTTTATTCACTATAAAATTAGCTGTATTATACTGTAGAAACACAACTATACAGGGTGTCCACTCCAATCGTGGACCAATAGCTAATTTCTAAACCGTTAGAGATAAACATATAGTTCATTTAGGAAAAAATCTCCAAATTACGAAAGGAATTTTGGGTCTATTCAATGTTTTTCAAAAAATCAAATTTTGAAAGAGTTACGAAATTTAAATTTTTATACAGCCCCCCAGTCCTATCAATCATATTTAGTAAAACATTCTTGACACTGTAACGTTTAAAACTAAAAAAAAATCACTCCTCTACGACAAAAATTGACCGAGTTATGACGTTTTGAAAAATCAAGATTTTGAAGGATTTCGCATACGGTCCCTTAAGCGATCGCTCGATGACGTCATGAAACAATGCAAAATCTTGATTTTTCAAAACGCCATAACTCGGTCAATTTTTGTGGTAGAAGAGTGATTTTTTTTTAGTTTTAAACGTTACAGTGTCAAGAATGTTTTACTAAACATGATTGATAGGACTGGGGGGCTGTTCAAAAATTTAAATTTCGTAATTCTTTCAAAATTTGATTTTTTGAAAAACATTGAATAGACCCAAAATTCCTTTCGTAATTTGGAGATTTTTTCCTAAAAAAATCTCCAAATTACGAAAGGAATTTTGGGTCTATTCAATGTTTTTCAAAAAATCAAATTTTGAAAGAATTACGAAATTTAAATTTTTGAACAGCCCCCCAGTCCTATCAATCATGTTTAGTAAAACATTCTTGACACTGTAACGTTTAAAACTAAAAAAAATCACTCTTCTACCACAAAAATTGACCGAGTTATGGCGTTTTGAAAAATCAAGATTTTGCATTGTTTCATGACGTCATCGAGCGATCGCTTAAGGGACCGTATGCGAAATCCTTCAAAATCTTGATTTTTCAAAACGTCATAACTCGGTCAATTTTTGTCGTAGAGGAGTGATTTTTTTTTAGTTTTAAACGTTACAGTGTCAAGAATGTTTTACTAAATATGATTGATAGGACTGGGGGGCTGTATAAAAATTTAAATTTCGTAACTCTTTCAAAATTTGATTTTTTGAAAAACATTGAATAGACCCAAAATTCCTTTCGTAATTTGGAGATTTTTTCCTAAATAAACTATATGCTTATCTCTAACGGTTTAGAAATTAGCTATTGGTCCACGATTGGAGTGGACACCCTGTATAGTTGTGTTTCTACAGTATAATACAGCTAATTTTAT